>PVKE010037401.1:0-15914 GCA_004027555.1 Craseonycteris thonglongyai
TCTCTCTCTCTCTCTCTCTCTCTCTCTCTCTCTCTCTCTCTCTCTCTCTCTCTCTCTCGTCAATAAATAAATAAATAAATAAAATCTGACAAAAAAAAACAAAACAGTAAATATTAAAAAAAGAAAAAGTAAAATAGAATCCACAATGGAATTTCATGCCAAATAAACATTTTGAGGGGATGCCAGGATAGCTCAGCGATTGAGTGCTTGCCTCTCAATCTCAAGGTCTGGGTTCCATTCCCGGGCCCGGCCCATGCAAACCCCATATGCTGAACCGTGGCACAACTAGTAACAGCCCGAATGGTGACAAAGGTTCTCACCTCCCACACAGGAGGCCCCCAGTTTGGTTCCTGCCCTACACGGCCCCA
Organism: Craseonycteris thonglongyai; assembly: GCA_004027555.1. NCBI lineage: Eukaryota > Metazoa > Chordata > Mammalia > Chiroptera > Craseonycteridae > Craseonycteris > Craseonycteris thonglongyai. The sequence continues at coordinate 369 of PVKE010037401.1, forward strand.
CATCCACCTGTGTGGAGTGAAACCATGTCACAGCTAATAATGTACAACTATGGAGACTGCTCTGGGCCCTCTCACTCTCACTTTCTCTCTTCTCAAACAAACAAACAAAAAAATTGACATAATAACAAGACAATTTGGTTCATCAAGGATTTTCTAATGAACAAGCCCAGAGCATAGCTGGACTTTTGCCAAGGCCCCCTTGAGAATCCACGTGCACAGCAGAAGCTGGGGAAGGTGGAAGTCTTGGGGATGACCAGGGCTGGGAGGGTGGGGGCGTCATAAGATGGTAAAGCCATGTTCAGAGAGTCCACACATTGAAACAGAAAGATCCAGGTCTTAGGAATGAGCACAGCTCTGGGAGCGAAGGCCGAACAGAAACCAGAACGCAGAAGGCACAGAACAACGCAGACACCGGGGAGTGAAAGGGAGGGAGGCATTGAGCAAGTTCATGGCAACTGCTGATGCTGGAGCTGCAAGTCCAAGGTTTGTTTTATTTGGCATCAGCAGCTTGGGGCTTGGTTAAGACTGGCTCCTTTGAAAGTACGTGGATGGGTGGAAGATTCATGTTTCTAAGGGTTCCAGTGACAATACAACAATAAAAAATTAAAAAACATTACTACTACTTACTGAACATTATGCTAGAAGTTATCTTAGGGGCTTTTACTTTCACTTATACTACGTTAGAATTAATATTAATGACAACAACAATAGTAACAGTATGGCCAGAACTGTGTTAAGTGTTCTAAACACATTCTTTATTATTTCATTCAATACATCAGCAATGTCATTCACTTTTTATTCTTGTTTTACAGATGAGGAAATGGAGGCTCAGAGAAGTATCGGAACTTGTCCAAGTTCACACAGCTTATAATAGCAGAGCTAGCATTTCAATGGACTTTTTGTCTGGCTACAAAGACCACTCTATTTCCAAAGGTTGAGTGACGGTACAGACAATAGGGACAAGAAAGCTGATAGATATGATATGGAATGTGCCAATGACAATTTATTCAGCACAACAGTTTTGAGGTTATGAAAGCAGCTATCCTTATAACCATTCACTTGTTCTAAGAGACCCTTTAGGAGAAAAACTACTTGGACACGTACGATTGCAAATGATCATGATCAAAGAGACAAAAAAGGAAGAGGAGGACGTGATGACTATGATGAAAAAAATGAAGACGCTAATGATTACAGCAGCCAGAACTATCCTCATGTTTAGGCAGAACTGTTAGATCACCTATGGAAGTACTTTGGATGGTGCTACCAATGTCTTGTCACCTAATTCCACTCAGTAATATTTAAAACCCTATATTAGGTCATAGATCTTTCTCTGTATGGTTAGAGATGGTTTAAAGACAGCCCTAACCCAGGTAACAGTGTTCTAAATTTATCTGAGGGTATATTAAAACATCAAACACCATCTATAAGAAGTACTTTTGATAAAGATATGGTGATAAAAAGGATAAGGAAGTGGGATAGAGGTAGGCTGATAGGAGATAAGAAAAGAAATAGTCCTTTGTCCACAAGGATTTATTGAGCTTGTCTATAACACCAGCCATTTAAGAGTTATTATTCTTATTTTCACGTGTCAAAACTGAGGCTCACTGAGGTCACACAATTAATAGTGTTCCCACCAATGTTTGAATCCAAAGCCAGTTCTCTTTCTGCTTAGCTTGGGGTGGTGAAAGCCAAAGGCCCCAGGGACTTCATAAGGAAACAGGTAACATTCTCTGATGGAACGATGAGACTATACCACCTATGGATCTCCCCACACCACAGGTCTTGGCCCAACACCAAGGTTAAAAAAAAAAAAACAAAAACTCTGCCTTCAGAATTTTATTTTTATTTCACATTTTATGCTTTTCCTTCTAAAACATTCTTCCTTGCAAATTTTCTCCTAAGCCTTCAGAAGGTGATTCCTGAAGCTGCCCTTAGGTATTTTGATCATGGTAATTCACATGGGGGACAGAGAGCTATTTCACGGGTTGGGACCCCGTATTACACACAGGCGCAAAAACATGACCACACCTCGTTTGTCTCGAAGTTTTGTAAGCTAGTTCATCCAAAATCTCCATGAGACACTTGATTATCAAAATGTCAACTGAGTTCCTTCTGGTCATATGTCTCTCAAGCTACCTAGGGAAAGAAAAGCCCAGAACTGCTACCTATGAGTGAGCTCGCAAACATGGGGCCACGCAGTGCCCACAGGACCTGAGGTTTCCCTGTTCTTCCCCAACCTGGGCCATTTCTCCCATCGACCACCTCTTCCTTTCAATTGAACCCTTTCATGTGCTCAAGCTGCGTCCAGGGAAAGAGGTGTTAATCCCTTTTGAACAACGGGTGGCTGCTTCACTCAGGGAGGCAGGGCCTCCAACCATCACAGCTACAAAGTGTACATAGAAATTAACTCCTGCGATCAGATCTCACAGAGAAAGTGGAGAGAACGCAAAATTGCCAAATGCAGAGTGTCAACAATAGTTCATGCTTGTTTTTGATTGCCTTTTCCCCTAAAAGTTACCTACATGAAGAGAAGTTAAAATATGACTTACAAAGAAAGGGCAAAAATATCACATGAATATTAACGAGAGGTAACCTGGTGGTCTAACAAAGACTTAGTGAAATGTGCTAAAAACAATCCTTTGAGAAGGTGCTTAAATCGTCACAGTTGGCACTAATTATCAAAGGAAACCGCGTCTTTTTCTTTAAGACTCACAAAAAAATGCAACTGTTTCAGCATGTGCCAGAAATAAGTTTACTAGATCCTGACTTTCATTACCATGCCTGATTTCCCAAACACAAATTTCGTCTTAGAATCTGTTATAGGCTCAATGGTGCCCACTCCAAATTGTATATACTGAAGTCCTCACTCCCTGTCCCTCACAATGTGATTGTATTTGGCGATTAGGTCTTTAAAAAGGTAAGTGCATTAAAATGAGGTCATTAGGACAGGCTCTAATCCTGTGTGACTAGTGTCCTTATAAGAACAAGACATTAGGACACAGACTCACACACAGGGAAGACCATGTGAATACATGGAGAGAAGGTGGCCGTCTGCAAGCCAAGGACAGGGGCCTCAGAGGACAGCCGCCCTGCTGACTCTGATCTCAGACTTCTCAGAACTGGGAGGAAATAATCTTCTGCTGCCTCAGCCACCCAGTCTGTGGCACTTCGCTGTGGCAGCCCCAGCAGACTAATACAGAATCCCAAACTGGAGATGCTTAGCATGAATAACCCAGGACAGTTCCGCTGAAATAAATTCACTATACAATTGCTTGCTTCCCACGATCATTTCCATTCAACTTTCAAAACCACTGACATCAAGAACACAGCCATCCTGAAACAGGGTGAAATAACATCTCCTCTGAACCCCCGGGGACCACGGAGACGAGATGGAGTTAGGTAGGCGAGGAGTGTGTGTGTCTTAGTCCCTAACAAATGCCACTGGTCATCATCAAATAAAGATTCTCTCTCACCTAATACAACAGCCTCCTTAGTGATTTCGCCCCTTCCATTCTTATCCCTTCCAATCTAGTCTCTGAGCAGTAAAGAGATCTTCTCAGCCTTTGGAAATTCTCTGGGTTAAAAGCCTCTGGTGGCTTTGCATTGAGCTTGGAACACAATTCAAATTCCTTAGTGTGGCCCAGAGAGCCCTCCAGGATCCAGTCCTGAGCCTGAGGCACTTCCGGCTCTGCACTCACACTTCTGGGTGCTTGCTAAGCTCTCTCCTGCCCCAGGGCCTCTTAACAAGCCTTAACTGTGAATGCCTCACAGAGACATTCTCCACCACCCTCCAAAAACACCCGTCCTTCTCCCTCCTCATCCCTGCTTAATTCCTCCCCAGCAAGAATTACAACTTGTATGCCTTTCAGTTACTCTTCTGGGTACTTCTTTGTTCTCTCATCATGAGGTCAAGGACACTGTCTTATTTTATCACCCTTATAGTTCCATGGTTGAATGAATGAATGCATAAATAACACAGTGAGTGAAAGCACTTTGTAAACTCCGAGGCGTTGTATAAATGCAACGCACAATTAATAGATCCGAAGGCCTATGAAAGCAGAACCTGTGTCTTCTGTTCTTCCCATACCTCATTTCCTCGATAAAAGACAACTGACTGATTAATTTACTCATTATTTGAGAATGATGCTATAAATGGACTATCATATCAAGTAAATTCTGATTTATAGCAATGTATGGGTTCTAAACTAGTTTCATATATCTGATCTCATGTTAGTCTTCACAAATTCCCTGTGACTAGACATTCTTATTCCCACTATACAAAGGGAGAAACTGCGGCTGAGGACTTAAGTAAACTGTTTAAGTCCATACAGGTAATAAGTAGTAGAACCAAGACTTCTCACTATCCCACCACTGCTGTCTCAATCAAACTGCTTAGTAATTACCTCTCCAGGGCCCATGGGGACAAGTGACAGACAAAGGTAGGCGGGCCCATGCTCATGTAAGAGGAGACTGTCCTATAGGTTTATCCGGCAGCATGGAAGCTTTTCTTGGAATGGGCTTTTTAGCCACTAAGGGGAAGTTGTCCTTTGCACTCTGTTTTTCCCCTTATATATCAACTCTAGAGCCGGAGCACATTTTGCTGTTACAGTCTTCAATATTCCTGTCTTCATTCTATTTTGAGGCAAATTTCTCCAAATATTATTTTCCTATTCATAATCTATACTTTTGACCGATGAAGAATTTTGTTGTTATATCGTCTAGGGTTAGAGCACCCATATACTGAATTTGGTATTCTTTTCCAGAGGATAATTTAGTTCTATGATTATTATTTTACTCACTAAACATATTTATTATTTCTGTTATTATCAGATCAACATTCATAACAGATTATCTTCTCTCTTGAGATGACATTTACAAAATAATTTTCAAAGAAAAATGGATACTGTAGTCAAAGTTGAAAGATAAATGATAGGATATATGAAAAACATTGGTAATATCTAATGGCCAGGGTTAATATCTCTAGTATAAGAAAATCTATAAATAAGTAAGAAAAAACTCAATAGATATGTGGACAAAAGAGTAGGTACAAGAGTTGAAAGAACACATGAAATTGTATAGCTAATAAACAACAACAAAAAGTACAATCTCATTGACAAATTGAAGTACATGAAAGTAGTCTTTGCTAAAAGTATCAGTAGACATTTTAAAAGCTGAAGACATCTATATAAGCAAAAATATTTCGAGATGTAAATTATTACACTCATTCTGGAGAGATATTTTATGATTTCCATTTAATGTTAAAATGTGTACTTCTGAGTTCCATTCCCAGGACTATATCTTCTTGAAATACTAGAATAATTATATGTTCACAAAATAGGCTATCATATTTAAGTAATTTTACAGTCAATTCAACAAATAAATGCCACTGGCATTCATGTATTTGGCACTAGGTATCTGACCACATTGGATGCAAGTTTTCCTTTGGAAAATTTACTCAGTAAGAATTGAGTCGAGGCTCATTAACAAATTCTCATTGAATAGTATTGAAAAGATTGTTCAACTGACAAAGCCATAAGAACATTCAAAGAAGCCATTATCACATTCTTCAGGAATGCGTTCCTCCCCCTTCAAACGAGGTATGATGGGAAAAAATGATCAGTTTGGCGTCAGTAATGGTGAGAGTTCTGATTCTTGGTCTGATGCTTGCTAGCTATGTCACTCTACTTTTCAAGTTTCCATTTCCATAAAATACATATAAAAAACCTGATCTCATTTAAACACACACACACACACACAACTCGTGACTTGGTTGGCTATTGGTTGAAATAAATAATAGCTGTATATCACCCAGCAAAATTCAATGTGTGTATGATGTACTCAACAAATAACACCCCAATAAATTTAACACTTAATATTTTAAAAAGCACAAAAAACAAAACAAATAACAGCCCGCTCCTCATTTGTGCTCCTCCAATCTGCAGGGAGGAGGGGAAGGCTAGGAGAAGACGACTCTACCTCTCCAAGATTTATTCCTTAACCATCTTTCACTATTTGCTCACATCTCACTATGATGAGGAATATGGCTCTTGATTCTAGAGGTGCAAATATACCAGGCACGTGTCGTGTTATTCAGGCTGGGACAAAAGAATCCCTCTCAGCACCTCTGGAGAAAGGAAGTAGCTGTCTTTTAACCAAGGATAATAACTGAAAATAGCTCTATGGATAAAAAATAATAACACTGAGGGGAAGCTGGGAAGGCTCAGTGTGTTGAGTGCTCATCTTGTAGCTTCAGGGTCTGAGGATTGAATCCAGCCCCAGCCCGTGTAGACCCATATGCCAGGGCAAGCTTCCTCTGTTGGGGGCCCCCAGCTCTCAGGGGATTGCTTCCCGTGTGAGAGGCTCCTGGCCAGGTTCCTGCCCTGCGCAGCCCTGCATCCATCTGTGGAGTGAAACTATATCAAAAATTAATGATGTGCAACTATAAAGACTGCTCTGGGCTGTCCCCCTTCTCTCTGTCTGCTTCTCTCTTTGTCAAAAAAATAATAATAATAATTTAAAAATAATAACATACAGAGTTTAAATGTGTCAGGCACTGTTCTAGTCACCTTTTGTGAACAATATCTCATTAAATCTTCTTGAGGTAGGAATCGTGGTGTGTGTCGGCCTTCAAGATCTCACACTCTTGAAGAACGAGGACCTGGCCCCGTGTAGAAAGAGGTTAAGCAGCAAAGCTTATGGAAAGGAAAGAAAAAACTCTCTAATGAGAGGGAGCACCCGAAAGTGAGACACCCACAGCTAAGACTAAAGCTACTCCTTCTATATGATTTGTCCTCCCATGTGCCAAGGGCTATTCTGGACACTGAGAATACAGCAGCCAACAGACAAAACAAAACCCATCCACCCGCACAGAGCTCACGTTCTTGCATGGGTACAGATGTTCAGCAAATACATCAGTAAAGTGCATAGCAGTTGATGGAAATGAAGCAGGGGCAGGATATCGGGCACTCTGCGTAAGAGTATGTGACAAGGGGGCAAAGGGGTGGCCACCTGTCTCTACAACCTCCATAGGTGAGGTACAGTCACTCTGAATCTCCAAGTTAGTAAATGCATCACATCGTTCTTCCAGGGCAAAAGAAAACAGAATAAAAATAAAGATAATAAAAAACAAGTAGGGGATGCCTGGATGGCTCAGCAGTTGAATGCTTGCCTTGCAATTGTGAGGTCCAGGGTTCAAGTCCCGGCCCCAGCCCATGCAGACCCATTTGCTGAACTGTGGCACAACTGGTAACTGCTGAGATGGCAGTGAAGACTTTTGTCTCCCATACAGGAGGCCCCCAAGTCAGTTCCTGCCCCAGGGGACCCCACATCCACCTGTGTGGAATGAAACTATGTCACAACTAATGAGGTGCAACTACGGAGACTGTTCTGGGCCCTCCCTTCTTCTCTCTCTCTCTCTCTCTCTCTCTCTCTCTCTCTCTGTCTCTCTCTCTCTCTCTCTCTCTCTCTGTCTCTCCTTCTCTCAAACAATAATATAAATCTTAAAAAAAAACAAGAAAAACAAGTAGGTATATTACCATTTTTTTATATAGTTTTGGTAGAAGGGTCCCGATTAGTACCTGGCTAAGTGCATTTCAGAGTTGCTTGCTCTGAGCTACGGCTAGTCTGTGTCTTGTTAATATTGTATGAGTGTTGTTTGCCTTCTAAAGTGTTTAAAACATTTACAAGTATATGATAAATAACACGTCATTCTAATTAAATATTTAGAAACTTAGATTTAACCAGTAATTACTGTTTACATGTTTTCCAAACGTCATTTAAGTTTATGTCTTATTTATTTGTTGTATAAATAGTATAGAAAGCTTTTATGTTTTTAATATTTATTGATTAATGAAGTCATCAGGTTAATAAACTGGACATTTAAAAAAGTACAAAAAGAACCGAGTGTTTCTCTCTATGAACAAAGCCCCTCAAACACGTTACATGTAAGAAAATTGAGACCCAGTGAAGTTGAATAACTTACTTTATTCAAAGTCCCATGGCTTGTGAGTGGCAAAGTCACTGAAGATTTGAATGTGACCACTGCACTAGTAGCCTCCCAACAATGTGATATGTTTAGTGTGTGGCATAGAAACCTGGAACAGAGTGGGCACTTAATATTTCTCTCTTCCTGACCCCAGCCTAAATCAAATGGCAGAAGTAATAAGGGTAATCCAAAATGCTGCCCAATCAATCTCTCTCTCTCTCTCTCTCTCTCTCTCTCTCTCTCACACACACACACACACACACATACACACACAAGAACAGTGTGAGATAGTCCTAGCAAACAGCCATTATCAACTCCCAGCTCTTACCAAGTCAAATCCTTCCAAAGACAAGCACCCATCAAACTGAGTAGTAATTTCACCCATCAAAATGACCGTAGTAGGCAAACTGATCAACAGCTTGGTGATGGTGGCAGGCAGTGTACAATGGTGGCCTCGCAATGAACCACACCTCCCTCTATTCGTGACCCTGGGCAATCACCTCTCTTTGAACATGGACTGTCCCTGTGCCTCACTCACAATCAGGAGAACAAAGAAGAACTGACCTTGCAGGACTTTGGAAGACAAATTAGAAAAACTTTACAACCGCAGGCTTGGTGGCTGGAAGCACTCCCTCTGAGGGGGAGTCAGCTGCCATGTGAGAGGTCTGACGACCCTGAGACCACTCTGGTCTGAAGAAGTCTAGGACAGTCAGAAGCTGAGGCTGCTCAGAGAGACGTGCCCACCCAGACCCTAGGAGTTCCAGCCTAAGGACCTTCAGATGCCTCCAGTCTGGGCCACTGTCCGACCTCAACCATGTAAGGGATCCCAACAAGCAAATATTGCCCAGGTGAGCCCATCAAGCCCTCGAACTTAAGAGATCACAACATATCGTTTTAAATCACTATGTTTTGGAATGGTTTGTACCTTACAAGGCATAAACAGTAATCACCCTGAAAGCACCCCATTTGGCTCTTTTTTTCAATGTGTTTTTTAGTTAATAAACATTATGTTCCTCTAGATATTCACTACCCACCCCTAAATGTTCACTCAGCATGCTTCTTCTCCCTATCCATACTCAGAATAGTAATAACATACATTTTATCTAATATTTCAAAATCACCACCTCTCATGATAGCCAGACAAAGAATATTTTCTTTCCCCTTTTTCAGGAAATGGTTGAAAACGAAGTTAATAATGAACATTTTCCAAGTAACATTCTACTGAAGAACTCATGGGAGTTATAAAATAACCCAAAACTAAGAGGGTGAAATGGCTGACCCTTTAAATTCTTTATATCTTGAAGTCTTTGATTTAAATCATTATTTTTTAAAAAAATCAAATCACACAGTGCTCATTATTATTTCAGAGAAAAGGAGAAAACTTTCCAAATGCAAATGTTTAGCTGGAGTAGTCTTAAAAGATTCCAAGACATTAGTCAGGAGATGGATTGCTTTGCTGTTACAAGTCTGGGTTATAATATCACTAGAACCAAATTCCCGTCAGATTAGTCTTTACTCAAAATGAATGTTTGTAATTATGAAATGAAATAAGTTTTAATTTGAATTGCCTAAAAGGGGGAAACCAAATATTGTGTAATTACAGGAGAAGAAATTTGAGATGGAAAACAAGATAGTGTTATTTACAAGTAAAAAGGCTTTTATGGGATTATGGGGCTTTAATGTGCATATTTGTAGGATTTGAGGTGGCAGAATTTGGAACTAAAATATTTTTCATCAGCGTTTATTTACAGTGTGCACGCAAGAAATGGAATCCCAGACACATCTGATATTGGGTTTATTTAAACCTTTTATATCCCTACTAAATCTGAAAAGACTCAAATGTTAGCCACACATAATGGAAGTAATCGTGGAGTGTGATAAAATAAGTATTTGAAAACCACATGCAACTTTTAGGCCCAAATCCAGAACTATAAAATCCACCTAGAGACATAATGAGCCTGACTCTCCTTGGAGGAGAAAAAGCTGTGTGTGTGTGTATGTGTGTGTGTGTACATGTGCATGTGTGTGTACATGTGTATGTGTGCGCGCACGTGCATGTGCATATGTGTGTGCATGTGTGTTTGTGTGTGCGCACATGTGTGCATGTGTGTTTGTGCGCGTGTGTGCGTGTGCGTGTGTAGGTATATGTGTGTGTGCGTGTGCGTGTGAATGTGTGTGTGTGTGTGTGTGTGTGTGTATAGGGGGTGGGTGGCAAGTCCTCATTCTCCTCCCAGTTTGTGGCACCTCAGTGGAGCCCCCAAATGGCCTATAAGTGCTTTCCTGCAAAGGCCGCCCACAAGCTCCGTTTTGCTTCTCGGCAGAGCAGCCATTTCTTATCCTCTGCCAAACAGTGACTTCAGAGCCTTTTGTCTCCCTCTTCCAAGTTTCCTGTCCCTTTCTAAAGCCGCATGTCTCCTCCCGGGAGTCCAGGCCCCCAGGACCACAGTTTATTCCAGGTGTCTATCCCACAGCCTGGGCCTCTCCACGCTGGCCGCACCAAGCCTTTAACCCCAAGCTTTTCTGGGGCCAAGCCTTCTGATGGAGGATGTCCTTTCTCTGCTGGGGACAAACGAATTTACAATAAAGCGTCCTTCCCAGAGAGAGTGCCTCCTTCGAAGATCGGGGAAAGGCGCATCACAGTCTGCCAACTATTTCTCTTCTTATTTTGCACAGTTGTTACTGGAAAGCGGTGGCCCAGCCAGGCATCCCATTTCCCGAATTTCCTTGCAGACAGTGGTGGCCATATAACTGAGTTCTAGTCAGTGAAATGGAGACAGAAGTGATGAGAGCTACTGCAAGCTTGGTCCATGAACACCTCGCATTCATCTCTGTGCTCATTCCCCAACCAGGTGGAAGGGAGAGGACCCCCCCGGGGAAATGGGCACACCTCCTTTAACCCAGTCCCGAAGTTACTTACTAATAGAGGGCCACCCTGTACACATATTTGCTCTCTCAGTGTGGTTAAAAAGCAAGAAATACACAAGCAATACACAGCAGTTATATGATGCTAAACACTACTTAATGAAAGGAATCATTCTTCAATGACAGAAATTCAGAAAACTTGGGGCCGATTTTGGAGAGTGAAGGAAACTTCCCAGCTTCCCACAAATCATCTAGTTGCGTAACCAGCCTTGCAGCTCGGGTTCATCGTGGTCAGCCACTCACGTAAGGGCGCCCTTGTGGGTCAGGAAGAGACAGCCCGCTGGCTGCCTTCCTGCCCCAGGACCTTCTTCAAGCTAGTTTGTCCCTGTTTGCACATGGTCATCATGGCTGGGCCTCAAGTCACTGATCAATGAAAATTTCTCATCAATTGTGCATTTGTTCACTCATTCATTCATTCAATGCTTAGTCAATACCCCAAATATCAAGTATGGTGCTAGGCACTGAACACAGACAGCTTACTGTTCACTGGTGCCAATAAGTAAAGTAATGGTCACGAGAACAGATAAAAGCTATAAAGCAATAGTGGAGGTAGCAGTCTAATTGCCATTGGAGCTGAATTTACTGAGCCATGTTCTGTGCCAGACACTTTGCTATTCCTGATATTCCTTATTCTATTTTATCATCACAACCATCCTATCCTCATGTTACAGACCAAGAGCTCAAGGCCTGGAGCACTAAGCAACATGTTGAAATTGCACAAATAATTACAATAAGGGTTGAGATTTGAACTGAGTTCTACCTAATTGCCAAATTACCTGTTAACTATGTAACTTTGGGCAAATGAGATAAATGTCACAACACAACTCTCCATTTCTAATCTGAAACGCTAACTCGAGCACAAGGAAGTAATTTCTACTAAGAGTTAAATTGCAGGGTAGAGCTGTTTACACTCTCCCGGCCACAGTATACTTTACGAATACTATGTGTAAAAAATCTGGCCATTTGAACCATTTTCTTGCTTCTGAAATAGCAGCGGATGGTGGAGGAAGCTTAAATAAATATTTACAGTATTCATATTATGAGAGAATGTTCCAGATGGTGCGCCTTGAAATACTGATTGCCTTCCCACAAACTGAGACACACCCCACCCCACCCCTACCCCCAGTGAAGGCGTCTCAAACTCCACCTTCACAACTTAAAACATTTGTGATAAGGTGATCGATCACCAATGATGACCTGACACCAGGGGATCCGGTTCCACGCACCCCAGTGGGCAGCCTGTGAGCTCTGGAAGGGCCCGCAGCAGGACACCTCCTGCCTGAGTTCCTGGACTGTGACATGTACCATGTCAGAGGCCCCCACGCCTGGCTTTGCAGCCGAATGTGCACTGCATCAAATCCCTGCACTCCAGGTGTTTTCTGAAGCTCAGTCATGAACCCAGAGCCCAGCGTCCCCTGGAGAACTGAAAATACATGTGCGGAAGAGTCATGGAGGCCGAGAAGGACTACGAAGCACAGAGAAAGGCTGCCCAGCAATCTGAGAATAGAGCCCGTCTGTGTCCACCCGTGAGCAGAGCACTAAGAAAGGCATACTTAGGATTTTTATTTCCCAGGCTGCAGCCTCCGGGTGGGTGGGGTCAACATTAACTCCCAGAGTTGGACTGAGAGGGAAAGGAGTCTACCCACAAAGTCTGTCAAGTCAACCTATAACACCCACTGCTCTGAAGGAAAGTAGAGTATGTGCTTGAAAACAAATTTTTTTCTGGGTTTGATTTTGTTTGTCCCAGCTGAGCAGGGTTGTAAAGTTAAGAGTGAGACTTCTGGAGTCAGACACCTAAATTTAAATTCTTCCTTTACTACTTCCTGTGTGAATCTGGGCAAGTTTCAAAACCTCTCTAACCCTCAGTGTCCGTGACTGTAAATGTGAATTAATAAGTATACCTACTTCCCAGGGCTAACAACAATTAAGTTTCATGTAAAACACTTAACAAAGTGCCTGGAATTTAGTCAAGGCTTAAGCAACTTCACACATTTGTATAGCAGATCTGGGACAGGAACCAATGAGATACGATGTTACAAAGTAACAGTTCTGCTAAGTGTGGTCTCAGGACCCCTTTATAGCCATAAAAAAATTATTGAGGACCTCGAAGAGTATCTGTTTATGTAGATTTATCTGTTAGTTGATTGCCATGTTAGAAATTAAAACTGAAAACACCCTCAAATATTTATAAACTCACTCAACAGGAATAAATCCATTATATGTTTTATAACATATTTTTATGAAAGCAACCATATTTTCCAAAACAAATAACTTAGTGAGAAGAGTGGCATTGTTTTTCCATTTTTGCAAAGCTCTGTGTTGTCTGCCGTAATAGAACCAGCTGGATTTTCAATATCTGCTTCTGCATTTGATCAGTTGTGATATGTTGTTTTCATTAAAGTAGATGAAGAAAATCCAGCCTCGCACAGATGTGTACTTGGAAAAGGGAGAAGTACTTTATTAGTTTTTTCAGATAATTGTGAATCGTTTTCTTTGATGTAACACTAAAATTCTACAACTGGTAGTTTCTTTAAGGCCAGTTGCAATGAAGAATCTGAAACTATATAAACAAACTTACTTTTTGAAGTCTCTTACACTTTGAGTAGATCTTTCATTTATGCATGACTTTGTAACACCATACGTTGGTCATTCGGAAAATACTGGTTAAAATGAATGTTGACACATTTCATTATAGAATGTCATCACACATCAGGCAGCTTCTAGAAGACTCCACTGTTCAGTTGTGAGAGAATGAAAGTGAAAACAGCAAGTAGTCACTTAGTATTATTATGATATAGTTTTGACCTCCAAGACCTCATGAAAGGGTCTTAGGGACTAGACTGTTGCCAAGACCACGCTTTGAGAACTGCTACTTTAAAGCAACACAGGGAAAGAAAATCTGTTTCAGATAGAAATATGGGAGAGTCAAGAATAACAGTGTGGGGGAAGGTCCTAAGAAAAAGCACCCCCACCCCAGCAAGTAGTGGAAAAGCTAAAAGGGAATTTAGGGAAGAGATAATATCTATTCTATGTTTCAAAGGGAATGTGGGGCGGGGGGCGGGGGGGGAAGGGGTTATAAGCCATTTCTCTATCTGGCCTGAAAAAGTTTCAGAAACTAAAGTTACTATTACACAAGTGAACTCCATGGCCAGAAATAAAAAAGATACTAAGATTTATGACCTGGTAGGTATAGCCTGGAGAAAACAGGCTTGGTCATAAGACTCCAGAGCAAAGATGAAAGTTTGGGCATTTGTAAATATATGGCAGATGGGGGTGTGGGGGGTGGGAGGGTTGATACATTTCTAAGAAAAGGGGGCATCTCCTATCTGGAAAAGTAGAAGTTTGAGGTGTTCTTATGTGGTTGTCAAAATCTAAGTGACCTCATCTGACAACTAGGGTAGTAGTCATCAAGGTGTCACCCTGTCCTCCAACCTAGCCTGCTATGTTTTCAGCTGGCCACTTCTACCCAAGAGAAAATGCCCTTCTCTTATCGTAGGGGAGTGACTAGTGCAGGTAAATTGAGGCCCAAGTAGATTTTTCGAGAGGAAGGTGGGGGGAGTGGAAGAGAATCTCTGTGTGGACAGTAGAAGCCAATAAGGTCTTGATCCCAGGGACCTGAGTCCAGTCTGGCCTGACCCAAGAGAATAAGATCAACTGGTTATAGGATGACCTGAGACAAGGGTTCTCAGCTGGGAGCGATCTATCTCCCAGGGGGCACTTGGCAATATCTGGAGACATTTTGGTCATCACAACCTGGTGGGGAGGAGTGTTATTGGCATCTAGTCAGTAGAGGCCAAGGATGCTGCTCAGCATCCCACTGGACACAGGTCAGCCTTCACAACACAAGGTGTCTGCCCCAAATGTCAAAGCACCCAAGTGGAGAAACTCCGGCCTGGCCCAGCCACCTTGAACTACACTTCCTCCTACACAGTGGTCAGAAATTTTCCACAGCCATTCAGAGTTTTAAGGGCTAAAGGAAATCAAAGATTGGATTGCAGTTGTTCCCACAAGAGAGGCCACAGGGAATGAACTGGGGGAGGACAAGAATGAGAATCAATCACAAATAGTAAAGGTGTTAATGAGCTTGGCCTTGAACAAACTTCAGCCCCTTTAGCCCTGTATAGCCACCCTTTTCCCCATCAGCCTGACAGTCTAAGTTCCCAAAGCCTTGTGGTCTTTCTTCCTTGCAACCCTGTTCCTGGGAAAGGATCTAGTGTCACTTCTTCCTAATGTAGGATGGAAATAAATTATGATTCCTTTCTCAGGGATACTGGCATTTTCAGCCACATTGTCCACTGTGTAACCTGGTTTGAGGTGGGGAGAATAGTTAATTTATATAATAGAGTGTGAGGTAATGCAAGTACATAGGGGAAGGTCTAGGGTTCAGGGCTAGAATATATCAGAAGGCTCTTAGGGGTAGCTCTGAAATCACATCTTGGAAGGTGACATAGTACTGAGGATAATAGCGAGCACTATATTCTGGGTGCTTGTCATGCATAGGCATGATGCTCTAACTGCTTTGCCTGTATCAACTCATTCAATCTTCACAGCAGCCCACTAAGGTAGTTATTACCACTATCCTCATTTTATAAATGAGGAAACTGAAACACAAAGAGACCTAAAAAAAACAAACAAACAAA
>PVKE010037402.1:0-15915 GCA_004027555.1 Craseonycteris thonglongyai
ATAAAAATGTAATAAATGACTGATAGAGATTTTCTATGGTATTTAATTTATATAATTACCTTTGTTATGCACTCTAATAAAATATTTAAACTTCAAAACAAATAATTGTGAATACCATTTAAAAAATTATTGTTTTTTGTTATAAAAACATCCTATGCCTCTTATAGACATAAAAATAATCGATACCTCTATCTCACTCAATGGGTTGGCACGTGAGTCGAGCCAGTATACTCTTATTTCATAAACTTTGGCACTCAATCGCCAAAAAGTTCGCCACCCCTGAACTAGACAGATGACTCAAGTTTGAAGATGCAAACAGTAGGCTCACCAAACATTTCAGGCTTGTTTTCTAGAACTACAATTGGGATCCAGAAAATTAACTTCTTGGAATTGCTTCTTCAATTCTCTGACAAGCTCATCACCATTTGTTGACTTTAATCACCGTGACCAATCTCAGCCACTGGACAGTTTAAAACACATTGTCAATTATCTCAGCCCAAACCCAAGATATTTAATGAGAATATGAGAAATTAGCATCCTACTGGAATGATTTAGGCTTGACTGTCAAATGAAATCCAAAGAAAAGACTTAAGTGTGACCAATCAGATTCAAATAGCTCCTATTTGTATAGGGCCTTGGACCTGGCTCACTGTAGCAGCTACAAGTAAGTAAGAAAAGAAACGAATCCCAAAGAGCTCCTGGGATAACTGGGGTGAGAAGACACAAACACGAGAAACACAAACTGTACAGCACAATTGTACACTAGTTAAGCTCCAGGTGACACTGGACAAGTTCCACCAAACCCTGACGGGGTTCCTTTCCTCTATGTATCATTTGACCAGATGATCTCTCAGGTCAATCCCATCAATTTCACTACCCCCTCTCCATTCTTTAACTCAATAATAGCATAGAAGAGATGCCCCAAGGCAGAGGATGAGTATCTGTTCAATGATGAACCAGACTATAACTACAGGAGGAGTATATGAAAGAAAATGGGATAACCTGCATCAAACGATGCTTCTATTCCTTTTGGCTAAGGAAGGCAGGGAAAGAAGTTAAGGGAAAGGTGGGATTTGAGTTGAAGCCAGAAAGATCAACAGAAGAGATAGGAAAGAAAGAATAAAAGGTAACTCAGACACAACATTTCCCTAATACTTTGAGTTGCGACAAACATAGAAAGCCATATCTATACTGCATACTGGTATAAATCAGCAAGGTAAGGAGGTAAGCCCACCTGGCCTCCCAGAATTCCAAGGGAAAAATCAGTATTTCAGCACACCTGTAGGTCATCTGTGGCATAGCTGTGTTCTGGCGTGCCAGCTGGGAAGCTCAAAATCAAGAGTCTGATGGTGGGAAAGAGCAAATTGCCTCTTTCAGATTTCAGGTATGGTCAGATATGGAAGTATACATGAGGAATAGTTGGGAGAGAACCTATGAAAATGTATTTCTTATCTTGTGGACTTCGGAAAAAAAAATGACAGTGTTTATCGAAATGCTGACTCTGTTTAAGGTGAACAGATTTTAACATTGGTAAAGCAGGACACCATTGACCGGTGGGGAGGGGGTTCTTGATTAAAAGTTTGGTCTATCTCCCGCTGTTCCCTAGCGTGTTGTGCATTCTTTCCAAAAATCGGGACTTTTTTATTTTTTTTTTTAATATTTATTTATTTATTTATTTATTTTTGACAGAGAGAGAGAGAGAGAGAGAGACAGAGACAGAGACAGAGAGAGACAGAGACAGAGACAGAGAGAGAACTGAACTGGGGGAGCTCCCAGTTCAGCATATGGGTCCTTATGGGCCGGGACCGAGATTTGATCCTCGGTCCCCCGGGCTGCAAAGTGAGCGCTTAACCCACTGAGCCATCCTGGCTTCCCCGGGACTTTTTTAAAATGCCGCGGGATGCGGGACAAATTGTTAAAAATTGGGACTGTCCCGCCAAAAGCGGGACGTCTGGTCACCCTATCATAGGTATTAGTCCAAATACTAACTTATTTATTCTCGACAACAACTACATCAGTGGATACAACTATTAATATATTTTCCATATGAGAAAACTGAGACACAGAGAAATAATGGCCATACCATCTATGGAAGAACAGCTTGGAAGAGTGTTCCCCAAGCAGCATTGTTGTCACTGTGGGGTTAGTGCCAATTAAGATGATGGATATATTTCTACCACACAGCATAGGTCAGTACCACTACCCCTGAGAACAAATTCTACAGCATCACTATGGGTCTTAGACATAAGCAGTTTCTTATAAAAACAAACAAACAAACAAACAAACAAACAAACAAACAAACAAAAAAGCCTTATGCTGAAAGAAGAACAGGTAAACAAAAACAAAACAGAAAACAAAAACAAAAACCCACCAATCACTTGAGCGCATGAGAAGCATGTCCTTGAATTATTCAACTTACTCCAACGCACTTCAGGACTGTGGAAGGGGCCATGTGTCTAATTAGAGGAAGTCCCAGCCTCAGGACATGGAATCCAATAGAAAAGCCCTGTGCAGGATCCCTCAGCATGTTCCCCAACTCAGGTTTGTAGGGTGAGTGGGAGTAAGTGACTAGACTGGAGGAAAAGACACATATTGGTCCTGCCAGAGTTTGGACCATCAGACTTAACAAGGCCCGGGGACACGAATATTTGCAAAATGGTCTACAGCTGAGGTCCCCAACCCCTGGGCTACTAACCCATATTACTCTGTGGTCTGTTAGAAACCGGGCCATACAGTAGGTGATGAGTGTTAGGTGAGTAAGCAAAGTTTCATCTGTATTTATAACTGCTCCCCATTGCTCACACTACTGCCTGAGCTCCACCTCCTGTCAGATCAGCAGTGGCATTAGGTTCTCATAGGAGCTCGAACCCTACTATAAACTGTGTACACGAGGGATCTAGGTTGTACATTCCTTATGAGAATCTAATGCCTGATAATCTGAGGTGGAGCTGAGGTGGTGATTGCATTGTATATTACAATGTAATAATAACAGAAATAAAGTGCACAATAAATGTAATGCACTTGAATCATCCCAAAACCATCCCCTCCTTCTCATCCATGGAAAAATTATCTTCCACAAAACTGGTCCCTGGTGCCAAAAAGGTTGGGGACCTCTGGTCTATAGATATGTTTTGTAATTTATCATAAGAACACTGGGAAGCCAATGATGTGTTCTAAGCACGAGTGACATGATTTTTCTGTGGGTCACCATGGCTGTGGTATAGGTAATGAACTAGAAAGGAGACAGGAGGTAGCTTAGGCCAGGGGTGTCAAAAGAGGGTTCAGATGCCCTAGAGATGTGCAGTAATGTTCTCTGGAGTAGGGTAAGAAAATAAAATAACTACTCTTTATTTTGTTATCTTAAAAATAAAGTCTACTCATACCTTAATACAAAAATGGACATGAAATGCCTCACTCAATCCAAATCAAAAACATTATTTGAAGTGTAGACACTCATTTACTATTGTTAATGATGAACTATATTTGGTCTATATTATTACTTGAAATATTTGCTAATGACAGTATAAAGCCATCATAATCAACAAGAAGGTTAACATGTAATATTTCAAATATACAATATTTCATCTTTGTCTTTTTAATTCTTTATGTAGGTTTTAACATGTTAAGTGGAATAGTATATGAATATAATTGATAAATAAGAAAATACACATACATTGTCAGTGCATGTTCATTTTATTTATATTTATTTGTTTGCTTGTTTGTTTTACTAACAGAAGTGTACTGTATCAGTCTGGGTCCAAACAAGAGAGAGAAACTCTCCAGCAACTCGGACAGGGGGAGTTTAATATGAAGAATTATTAACTGTACTAGAGGATTAGAGAAAGGAGGGATTGACTAGCAAGAAGTAAAGAGAACTCTGAAGAATATGAGAATAGCAGATGTAGTAAAAAGCAGCCATTTGGGCTGCGATGGAGCACCCAAGGACGAGATCCTCCCTGCCCTCAAGGGAAGTCCCAGACACTGTTGAGAGGACACAGCTATCACTCACTGAATGACAGAAAAGGTGTTGTGGTACTGCACTAGAACTTATTGAAAATCCACCCTCTGAACCTTGCCAGAGATCTGCTATCTAGCTCCTAGGAAGAGCTTTACATCGGAAGCTGTCTTACCAGAGGCACTTTGTTACAAAACCACCCAAGGAGGGACGAGGGGAAGCTGCTGGCCACTGAGTGCTCCTGACTGCCCAAGTGCTGAGAGGCCACCTGTGTTGTAGAGTGTGGCGCTGAAGCAGCTGCCCAAACTGCCGGAGCAGGGCACTAGGGATGTGTATGAGCTGCAGGACCTGGATGCTGACGAAGCTGTACTTGCTGTAGGAGCTCGAGGACAGAAGGATGCCTGAACTAGGAAGAAAAAAATACCTTCCTTTTGCATTGACTCTTCAGCATCCTCTACTGATAGAACTTAACATTGTGTCAGGAGGAAAGGAAAAGTGTTTAAAGGTCCCCACTGTAGTTTTCCAGAGCAGGCAATGAAAGCTGAATTTAGAGCCTAGATGAAATATATTAGTAATTGGCACATGCAGTATAAAAAAGAGGCGGAGGAGGGAGCTGGACTCGCTCACCGGGTTGGGCAATCGTCTTCCTGCCCTGGGATCCAAGGATCAAATCGTGGTCCTGGCCTATGAGGACCCACATGCTGAACTGGGGTGTACCCCAGTTCAGTTCTTACCGAGTGATACTCCTATGTGGGAGACCCCTGGTTTGGTTCCTGCTCTGGGTGTGCTTCCCATGCAAGAGGCCCCAGGCCAGTTCCTGCCCACCTGTGTGAAATGAAACTATGTAGAACACTAATGACATACACCCATGGAGACCACTGTGGCCGCTCCCCCCCCCACACACCCCCATTCTCTCTGCCTCTCTCTGTCTCTGTCAAAAACAATAAAAATAAAACTTTAAAAAATTTGGGGGCATATACCCCCAATATATGTATCTTTACTTACTTATAACATATATAAGTAAAAGATCATAACAAACTATATATAATAAACATATACAGAAAAGAAAAATAACAAAGATAACATAATATAATTAGAAGTTCTCATATTTTATTCTTACACCTCAATGTTTGCCTTTTACCTCTGCTTTGGAGATCACTCCACCCAGTCAAACCCATCAGGACCTATAGTCAAATTATATACTGTGTGATGTCTCTCTCATCTTTCTAGCGCACAGCAATCTCTGTGCATTTCACATACGTGTATTTGTATGAATCTTGCTCTGTATTGCTACTTCAGTGTTCCATAGGTGTATATCATCTTCCTTAATAACTGCAATTACTGCTAGGTACACATATAACATGATTCTATACTTCTGCCCACAAGACCAGCAAAAATTACAGTAATCACAGCCTTTCTAATGGTAGATTCACTGACTTTTAAAAGTATTTTATTAAGATATAGTTGACGGGGAAGCCGGGATGGCTCAGTGGGTTAAGCGCTCACTTTGCAGCGCCGGGGACCGAGAATCAAATCCCGCCCCGGCCCCGGCCCATGCGGACCCATGTGCTGAACTGGGGAGTGCTCCCAGTTCAGTTCTCTCTCTGTCTCTGTATCTCTCTCTCTCTCTCTCTGTCAAAACAATAAAAATAAATAAATAAATAAATAAATAAAAAGATATAGTTGATGTACAAAAAGCTGTAAATATTTTATAGAACTTGATGACTCTGAAGATAAGCATGCTCATATATCTGTGAAACTACCACTACAGTCTATGCCACAAACATATCATTACCAAATCTTCTTAAATAATATTAATATTTGCCAATTACTTCATTTTTTAAAGGATTTATTTTATTGTTTTTGATAAAAGACAGACAGAGACAGAAAGAAGCGGGAGGACCCAGAGCAGTCTCCATAGTTGTACATCATCAGTTTTCGACATGGTTTCATTCCACACAGGTGGGAGGAGGCTGCATAGGGTGGGAACGGGGCTGGGGCCCTCCCCCACAGAAGGCATGCCCCCTCGAGCCAGGGGCTGAACTGGGGGGTAAGAACCGAACTGGGGGGCCCCTGCATGGGAAGCACACCCCAGTTCAACATATGGGTCCACATGGTCTGGGGCTGGGATTCGATCCTTGGTATCCATGGCTACAAATTGAGCGCTGAGCCATCCGGTTTCCCCAATATAAAACACTTTACTTTATTACTGTATGGTTCTACACTTCAAACTACAGGTGCCAGGGTCTTATTATTTAATTTGCCTTATCCAGGGACACAAGGAAAGTGAGTATTTAATAAAATACATTTGTTGATATCAGTTCTGAAGAGTCCATGTAAATCTTCTCTGAATCCCAGTGATGACCTTTGGGTTGAATATGCAAACCAGCTGCCTTGCTTGACAAACTTATTTTTCCACCATCTCTGGTGAGCCTAGACAACAGCTCTATAGAAAGAAACTCCTGAGGTTTTAAGATCATATGTGTTTATGCTTCTTTAGGAAGCAAAATGCCCACTTCCTTTGCAATCATTTATGTCAGAAGTCTAGAGATCACTCTACTCCATTAAGTCTCACAGCAGTTCACAAACACACACGGTCCCCAACCTCCTCCAGGAAGGCCTGTTGGGCCAGTTGGGATTTGGCCAAAGAGCCACACAATGGCTCACCATCTGGGCCCTCCTCAGGCTGGTGGAAGACCTCGCCTGCAAAGAAAAGCCAGGTCTGATGGTCCCTCCTGTCCCCACCACTCCTGTGGGGCTTTTGCCTGGAGTACGCATTCCCGAACCAGCCTCTACCACCTCTCACCCACACAGCAGGCTCTGCCACAGAGTGCTTGGTGGCTCATTATTGTTCTCCTCCTTTCTCCTTGCTCTCAGACCTGACTGTCACACTCCTGGTGATGCATGGAACATAGAATCCTTGCCACCCTGGGTATTCAAATACCAGCATATCCTTCAAGAAAGCCCACTGTTTGTCTGAGGATACTTTGCTTTAAAAAAACAAAACAAAAAACAGCCAAATGTTGACAAAACAGAGCTTAGCCTCATCTCAAGTTTCCACTTCCATCTTCAGAATCGATGAGGATTCTGGAAAGTGCATCATTAATCCCATTGCATCATCTTATTGAAGATGCTCATGTGGTGTTTATGAAAGGAAATGCTTTCTTTCCCCATAAAATCAATGATGACAGGCTAAGGCTCTGGGCAGGGAGCAAGCAGTCCGCAGCGTCAGGCCAGTACACAGCTCCCGTGTGGGGAGCCTGTAACTCAGGCGCTGTTCTCAAAGTAGGCCAGCATCCCTGCTGCATTGTGCATTAGGTGACAGTCATTCGAGGAGCTGCCCAAAGCCTCGGGACCCTCTCACGCGGACTGTGGGAGCTTGACCCTGGCTAGCCACACCCCTGGCCAATTAGCACAGACAACAGACTCTTGAAAATGTAGCCACTGCCCCAAACAACACACAAATAATCATTTTACTTGTACTAAAGGCCTTAGGAACAATTAAGCTTTTAGTCCCCCACCCCCACCCCCAATGTTCATGATATTCAACCATTAAGAAATAGGCAATACCACTTTATTTTGTTCAAGGTGCAAAATGAATCATTACAAATTATTTTTAAAACCCTCCCTATTCATATAAAAAAAGCAGGACTTTATTTTATTTTTATGTTAAACTTATTAGGGTTACATTGGTCAGTAAAAATTATATGTTTCAGGTGCACAACTCTTTCCATCACCATATATTTAGCTCCCCCTCCCTCCTTTCCCACCACCCTTCCCTCTCATCCTCTGGTAACCACTAAATTATTGACTGTGTTCATGAGATTTATTTTTTCTTTGTTGCCTTCAGTTTTATATTCCATATATGAGTGAAGTTATGTGGTTTCTAGCTTTTTCTGTCTGGTTTATTTCACTTAGCATGATGATCTCAAGTTCCATTCATGTTGTTGCAAATGGCAGAATTTCATCTTTTCTTATCGCTGAGGAATATTCCATTGTATGTATGTATATAGAAAAACAGAACTTTTTTCTTTTGAGATTTATTTTATTTTTTTTATAGAGACAGAGAGACAGGGACAGAGAGAGACAGAGAGAAGGGGGAGGGCCCAGAGCAGTCTCCATAGTTGTATGTCATCAGTTTTCGACATGGTTTTTCATTCCACACAGGTGGGTGGGGGCTGCGCACCTGGGAAACTGGGCTGGGGCCTCCCACATTGGAGGCATGCCCCCTTAAGCCAGGGGCCAAATCTGGGAGTGAGAACCAAACTGGGGGTTGCCCTCATGGGAAGCACACCCCAGTTTAACATATGGGTCCTCACAGACCAGGGCTGGGATTTGATCCTCAATCCCTGGGGCTGCAAAGTGAGTGCTTAACCCACTGAGCCATCCTGGCTTCCCCAGAGCAGGACTTTTTTTTTTTTTTTTTAAACAATAATTTTTTTTAAATTTATTTTTGACAGACAGAGAGAGAGAGAGAGAGAGAGAGAGAGAGAGAGAGAGAGAGAGATACAGAACTGGGGGAGCTCCCAGTTTAGCATATGGTTCCGCACGGGCCGGGGCTGGGATTCGATCCTCAGTCCCCGGTGCTGCAAAGTGAGTGCTTAACCCACTGAGCCATCCCGGCTTCCCCAAAAGCAGGACTTTTTAAAGCTGGTCATTTTGATCTGGATTTTTTAAAGACAAGAGCATCATATGATAAAAATCACTGGTTTTATTGCCAAGCTGATGCTTGCTCCATCCCTGATCCCACTTCAGACATGACTATCACTCACAAATAGGATGAGTTAGTGATGGCGCCTGGGCCAAAATCCACCAAAAACAGTTGTCTCATACATTATTGAGGAATGTTCGTAAACACTGAAAGTTTACCTGTTTGTTTTAGGCAGTGTGAAAACGCACACAGCACTCATTTTCTCCCTCCTGTCCGGCCCTCACATCTTCCGGAACAATCCTGCACTCAGGTTGAAAGTCGGGGGTGACAGCTATAGCAATGCCAGTCACGAAAGGAGAAACCAGGAAGTGGGCACTGAGAGGAAGGAGGACTGGACCTGAAAGAAGACAGAGTGGGCCTTGGCGATAAGCCTTATGGTAAGAACAGTGGAGGAAAGTCAGCACAGGCCACACATAGCACAGCGCCCTAGGTGCGTATCTATGACGTAGTAGTGAGTGACACAGGCAAAGACCGTGGCCTGCAGGACAGACCGAGGCGTGCGAGCAGCTCAGGCTTTGGCTGCCCTTCAACCCGGTATTCTTTAAACACCTGTTCAGTGTTGATTAGAAAATAAGGTGACTAGTCTTCAGCTAGAGAAAGCAATTTGTTGGCAGCAGTGCTGGGCCCGCCTCTATCACCCAAACAGTCAAGCCCAAAGCTTGCGGTTAACGGGGCCCAGATCTTCAGAAAACAGGTTAGTGACCACTCAGTGCAACCTGAGCTATTGGGGAATGTCACCGCTCCCCCTCGGTGGCTAATTTTAAAAAGTATTGTTTTCAATGGCACGCAATAGTCTCCTGGAGAGAAATATTGATGAATAGTTTCCTCCACCTCAGTGTTTTAGCATCCTTTATTTATTAGTTCTCTGGACATCTGTCTGGCCAGCCTGACCCTTATTCTGGCTCTAACGTATCATGTAGTCACTAAAATGTACACTAGGGGGAAAAGGTGTTGTGGGTGGTCACACTGACACGAGTGACTCACGGGGGTGAGCTGGGGGTCTATGATGATAATACCAGGACCACTAGCACCTCTGGTAAATGTAATAGACACGAATCTTGATACAAACTCACTTTTATTCCAGAGTTGATTGAGACACTAATAAAAGCATATTTGTATACCAGCACAGATATTTTGAAGTATGGTATAATGGGAAAAGTATGGGTTCTGGGTCACAGGCTGTAAACAGGCTGACATTCAAACTTTGTTTTGCCCTTTATGTTACTTGTGTGACCTTAGGCAAGTAATGAACTCCTCCATACCTCTGTTTCCTCTTCTGTAAAATGGGCATATCTATTTCCCTTTTGTGAAAATTAATTGGGAGACATGTAACTGAGCCCAGGATCTGGCACACAGGAAGCGTGTGTTACTATTGAGTCTCCTTCCTCAAATGGAAACTGGCTGGGACTCTAGCCCCCAGCGAGCACTCAGAGAAGGAAGGATTCAACTGCAGTGCAGCTGTGTCTTGACTACATTGATGATTTATAGGAGAGAAAAATCTTTTTGTAAATAAGATTTATGCTTTGTATTTCCAATGGGTATACTCAGTACCTAGGAGAGAACCTTATGTAGGGGTGGTGAGAGAAGTCAGAAATAGGGGAAGAGAGAAGAAAAAAATGGGTGAATTTTGTTGGGACAGCTATTGGTGAGATAATGGCTCAGGTCTCTGGGAGCCGAGGAAAGGCCAGCCCTCACTGCCTGGAGCCTCTTCTGAAAGGAGGAGGAGCCACCCTCAGCAGCACGGTCCCTGTGCCCAGCTGAGGCGAGGCAGCTCCATGCACTCTGCTCTGGGCTCTTCTCTGCTGGCTCCAAGCCTCTCTCACATCCTGGCAGAGGGTGTTGGTTTTCCTGTACATTTTTTCAAATTGTGGTTAAAAGGTGCATTTACATAAAAATGTACTATTTTAGAGGTTGCTGGGATAGCTCAACAGGTTGAGCACTTGCCTTGCAACAGCAAGGTCCGAGGATCGAATCCTGACCCTGGCCTGTGCAAACCCCACACCCCAAACTGCAGTGTTACTGGCAACCACGGATGGCATCGTGGCAAAGGCCCCCAGTTCAGTTCCCGCCCTGCGCAGACCCACATCCGCCTGTGTGGATGAACCATGTTACAACTAATAATATAGGCTACGAAGACTGCCTGGTGTCCTCTCCCATTCTCTCTCTCTCACCTTCTTCCAAAAAATAAAATAAATCTTAAAATTTTTTTCTTTTTTTACTATTTTAGCTATGTTAAGTGTACAATTCAGTAGAATCAGGTACACTCACAATGCTGTACAAACATCACCACTATTCCACAACTTCTGCCTCATCCTAGACATATTAACCAGTAATCCATTTTCCCTTCTCCCAGCCCCTGGCAACCTTGCTAGAGGTTTTTAAGTCCCAGCGAGGAGAGGACATGGTGGCGACAGTGGACACTCACTCAAATTTCCTATTCCAAACCCACTCCTGAATTGTGTGACTCCTTTGGAAGCCACTCCCACAAAGCTGTCGGGGAGATTGAACCACATCAGGGTTGGGGCCCCTCTGCACGAGAGCCCAGTAATACCCGTCCTCACCCCACCACTGGCTACGGCCTTGTAACCGCCTCAGCTTGCAGAGTTCTGCTTTCTTTTTCTGTGGGATCCAACTGACCTTGGCGACTTTCTATACCTGCTACAATTGAGAAATACACAGACCAGAGCCAGGGCCAGATCCGAGGCCCATGCCTGCACATGAAATCTAGACACAGCAGAAGAAAAGCCTGTTTTTAAAAAAGACTAGTTCAGTTCCTAGCAACCACCCATCTACGAGAGCTTTCCGGAAAAATCCGGCCATTGTCAGTATAACGAGACCAGTTACGTGGCTGGACACTTTCCAGACAGTACTTGTACAATCTGAAAATATAGGAGGATTCTTTTCTATAAAACAAACAAAAAAAGAGGTCTGATGGCTATGATACTTGGAAAGGATTAAGTGCTAAAAATAGCTCAAAGTATTGTGAATTCTAAGGGAGTGTGCAGTTCATGAAGCAGAGGGCCCTGAAATATGGCACTAAATGCTAACAAGGAAAGAGTTCTTACAAAATGTTCAGGATTTGTGAGTCACTGGGAGCCTCTTCCATTAAATGTAAACACAGTACCCTTTAATAGCAGCATGATTAAGGGCCTTACTGTCCAGCCCAGTGTGTTAAAAAAGCACTCAATGCCTAAGAAGGGATCTAAAACTGACCTGAAATGGAGGAAATGAATTATGGATTAGATTCTCTAATGCCTCCCTGTTTTGGGTGAAGCCATGCTGATGGCAAAATGACATTTGCAGGGCCATCTGGTGACATTTCTTTTTGGGAACAGATTCCTAGAGACTGGGGAGGGTGACAGGGTTACTGCAGAGGCCAGCAAAAGATTCTCAGGTGGCTTCCTGAAGCCTGTGTATGTCTTTGAAGGGGGGGCAGGGGGAATCTCCTATATTTTTCTAGAAGAATATGATCATACTATAGTTACTAAACATTGCCCGACCTGACAGGTGGCTCCTTCTATACTGAAAGTGTTCTTATTCTGAAAGCATCTATGAATATGAAACCCAGGTACTGAGGAAGGTCCCGTATTAGGAAATGTTTTCTACACCCTCCCTCACTCTTCCAGGGTGAGAGGGGGATAAATGCAGCTAGAGATGAGTTGATTTCTCTTGGAATTGCTTCCTGATCTGATGGCACAGACTTAGGCCCTGCCAGCTTGTGGTTGCCTCCTTCAGTTTTCATGGGCATCCCAGTGCCTAGCATTGAGCCTGACTGGCAACGTCTCTGAAAACAACAAATGCAGCACTGGGCCTTGACTATCCATCATGCTCTGCTCTCGCTGAGTTACTGATCTCTGTCTCAATATGGCAAAACTCCAAAATTTCCTGGTTGGCTTCCCATCTCTTCAACAAGCTACTGTCTGCATCCTGTTGTGAAAGAAGAGTGAGACCTTCCCCTCCAGGCCTAAGTGGAAGCATCGCATATCTGCAAACTTCCTTACTCTCCACAGCCAGCACATTCTTCATTGCAGGGGTGCTAGCCCTTGATCCCTGAAGCTGCACTGAGGCTTCCCAGGTGCTTGGCCCTGTAGCCTTCCCCTTTAATTGGAATATTTCCATAAGAGCCGTTTAAGAGTAATATTGGTTAACTGATCAGTGCCAGATTCTCTTTTGATTATGACCTCTCAGTCTCCAAAGAAAGATGAAGTCAGAAAAGCTCCCGCTGAAGGCTGCCCAGGGCTGCCTGGCCCTGCCCAGCCTCAGGAAATGTGGATATAGAGAACAAAGTTCCACCCAGCTACTCAGGGGCAGCACCCACCTGTCTGCAGAGGGGGTCCTCTGTGGTACTGCGTGTGCTGCTTTTCCCCCTAAATTGAAGTAAAGCTTACCCAAATCATGTCATAACCATATAAAAACTGCAAATGAAGAGCCATGGACAGAGATTATGCAGGAAAGACATATCTAAACTTTCACAGTAGTTGTCCCTGGGCCAAGGAATCCTGGGTGATTTTGTACTCAGGATTATCTAGCCTTCTGTTCTATTCAAGTTTTCTGTATTGCACATATTACTTAATAAAGAGCCCACAAATGATTTTTGAAAGGTAAGATATGTTAAGTTTAAAACAGACCACACATAAAGTGAAACTGAGCTTCACAAATTATACTTTGTAGTTACATAGGCTGACTGTAATTCCTTGAGACAAAAACCGGATATTGGGATGAAAAAACAGGATGGGATTATGTAATATTCTGTATTCATGAAAACATAAGATGAAAACAAAAGTTTTACTACATAAACATATTGCGATAACAGTTATTCTTCAGAAGAACTCATATAAAAATTTAGGTAGATGTAGAGGGGGGACTATATTTCACCAGGAATGCACTTTGAATATTTCTCAGATGAAGTAATCTTCTATAGCACATTTTGGTCTTTCAACACCTTATCATAAAATTTCTCACACTCCATGACACAATTTTGTTTTACAGCGAACATAGTTCTCATGATCTCAACACTTAATTTAGATTTTTAGGTTATAAGAGACCTAAAAAACAACCGAAACTCACTGCAAAAAATATGGAAAGAGGTGCAAATGAAAAACACTAATTCATTGCATATAAAACACACACAAAAACCACTCATAAATAATATGTGGATCAATAACATACTTATAAAACATCACATGAGCAGTAAAAGAATCTGTATAGCATACCACACTGAACACTCTAATGCAGGACTGCAGTGGCCAGACTGCAAAAGTCATAACCACACACCAAGAAGAAGAAAAAAAAGAGAATGAACACCCTGACTGCTATCACAAGCCAATATATGCTAAAGTTTCTCTGGAGAGTTCCACTGTAATAAAAAAAATAGCTAATAGCCTGCTGAACTGAAATATGAATCTGAAAAGTCTGAAGCAAACTGAATGTAGGGCAGAAAGAAGCTCTATGGGCAGAATGATGGCAGAAATAACAGTAAGACTCACAGTCACTGCATCTCACACTCCTAACCTGATGGAAGCAAGTAGCCAGGTGAGTCCATTCCGTACTTTGTGTGCATCGAGACCCTCCTGGCTCCCACACACTGAACGGGGAGCTTAGTAACCACCTCTTCTGGTGTTTGATCTTTGCTAGCTCAAGAAGCCTGGCCCTTACTGGATAAAGTCAATGGAACTTTCTCTTTCATCACAATAGTAGTTTTACTGCACATATTGATTAGCATAGAATCTTATGATAAATAAACAACCATGTTTGGTTTCTTACAAAAAAACTAAAAATGGGACAAAATTGACATTTATATTAAAATGATGGGATGGTCAGGAAATATGAAAAAAATGGTACTGTCCCCTTTAACACAGTATGTATAGTCAGCCTATAGTTACTGTAAGAGAAAGCATCAGACCACTATATCCCAAAGGACCCAAGCTCCGTGAGAGCAGAGGCTAGTTCACATTCAGCTCTGTCTCATTCTCCATAGAGAAGACAGAGCCACCAAAGGGGCTACACTTACCTTCTTGCCTATGTGAGATCTCGCCTTCTCACTTGTGATGTGGGAGGAAGCATCCTATCCAAAGCCAATCCATCAACTCTATTCTGGATCCCATCCAGGCTCACCTTCCACTGGGCCCCCAGCCATGGGCACCCTCTACTGCACACCCTCTAGCACAGGGATTTCCAACCCCGTGCCCGTGGGCACCATAGCGCCCGCGGGCCCGATGTGTGTGCGCCCACCATTATTTGACGGCATCAGAAGTTTTTCATAAACACTAAGTAAAACTATAATTTATTTTTATACATTTGTTAGAATTTTAAAATATTGTTTGAGTATCTACACAGGCTTATTATATTCGTTGGTATGTTTGCGATATCGTATGTATAAGTTTTTCCCTAGCTTTCGCCTTTGTACACGTCGCGTCTTGTTTAGCCGCTGCGCTCTTTAAACTCTCCTCCACCCAACCGGGAGATGCGAAGTTGCCATTTGGATTGCGGTTGCTGGACTGATCGGGTCATGACGGTTAGCTAGGATCACAGTATTTTGATATATTCGATTTTAAATGAACTAAAAGCAAGGTAGGTAATCTATTATTAGGGTGGCAATTTGATATGATATTGTAGTTCTATAACTATTTTTATTTTTATTTTTTTAGTCCTAAAATGAGTGGACCAAGTAAGAGAAAATGAACCTATAATTTTAACACAGACTGGGAGGAATCATATTGTTTCATTAATTTAGAAGGTAAATGCGTTTGCCTGTTGTGTGGCAGTAGTATTGCAGTGCCGAAAAAACAGAATGTTGAACATCACTTTCAGACAAGTCATACCACTTTTGATACGAATTATCCACTTAAATCTGAAGTAAGAAAGAAAAAAATAAATCAACTAAAATTAAGTTTAACTACTCAGCAGACTGTTTTCACTAGACATGTGGAAAAAATCTAAAAAGGCAACCATTGGTTCTTTCAAAATTGCTCACATGCTCACAAAGAAGAAAAAACCTTTCCAGGATGGTGAATTGTTAAAAGAAGCGTTTCTGACTGCTGCCGATTGAGAAATATTCTAACAAGCGTGAGATTATGTCGGCGATACAAGACCTACAGTTGTCAAATAACACAGTCACAAGAAGAATACACGCAATTTCAAAAGACTTGCAAACTCAGTTAAAGACTGACTTGGAAATATGTGACTGCTTCTCTCTGCAATTTGATGAGTCAACAGATATATCAGACACCGCACAGTTGGCAGTTATGGT
>PVKE010037403.1:0-15911 GCA_004027555.1 Craseonycteris thonglongyai
ACACTTTTGTGTAATCTAAGAAAGCTCATCTAAGGAAACAAAATGTAAAGTAGTTGATTTCGACAGTTCTTCAAAATGCTTCTAAATGTACATAGTATAGGACTACATCTTTTAATTCTGACTATGCCAAAAAATTATGTAGTGTTTTGGTTATTCCTGTCTGGATGATTTTTATCAGTCAATTCCCAGCTAAAAGACATTTCTATACTTAGCATGTATTTTGGTCTAAAATAAATGTAATTCATTAAGCAGTCAGCTAAACTTACATTAAGAAAATGATTTTTCATCCTAGCTATATTTAAGTTGAGTTTTTATTACTTCATTCGTGCAATGCAGAGTATAATTATCTGAAGTATTTGTGTGATAACCTAGGTCATATTTCCAGGACGTTGCCTATTTCTTTGATTTGAGCATTACCATACAACTGAGTCTGAAAACAATGCATCTGGAATTCTGTTATACATTCTATTACACAAAAGGCAGCAAGAGTGTTGAACTTTTTCACACTTCATACACTAGTGTTGCTTCATTAAAGCTTTCTTTGCTTATTCCAAGTTTTTACCTGCTGTACAAGCAGGCTTCTTATCACTAAATTTGTCGTAGATTCCTGAGACATGGAATAGAATAGCAGTTCCCAAGCCATCATTCTAGTTTTCAGTCCTTCCATTAGAGACTCTTCTCAGAACATGCAAATTTTAGGCTATGCATATTTTCATAAATACGTTCAAAATGTCCCTTTGTTTTCACCTTCAGTTTTGGTAAAAGCATTTCCAATGTGTGTGGAAATATAAGTCTTGCCCACATCACTCGTATTTTGATATGCAAGTTTTTTTCTTTTCTTTTTAACGGTAATAATTTGAGCCACATCTTTGGTTCAGTAGCGTTTTTCTTTTATTTTTGATATCAAAATTAAAAACTCACAAATGAGTAATTCACACAACTAAAATCATATGTTTGATTTTAATTACAGTTGTGCTGTTATTTAGAGATTCGTATTTACACTTTCAAAGACACAAATTGATGAGAATGTTAAAACACACTGATTGGATTCTAGTCATTTTTATAGGTGTATCTCCTCATTATTTCCACTTGCCTGAAGTTTATTGAGTATCCACTGCACTTAAGGCACCGTAACAAGCACTTAGATAAAGATATTAACTAGAGAAATATCCTTGTACTCTGTGTGACAGAGAAAATGAACCTTTAAAATATTGGGGTTATGTACTTGTGTTAGATGATACTTACTGAGAAAAATGACAATGTCTTATGGGGGTCAGAAGAAAATAAAGATGTGCTTAGGATAAAAATGGTGAAAATATGTAATGAGCTAAAAGTTCGCCTTAAATTCAGTTATTCAAAATATGTAAAGTTATCAGAAGATTTCCTGACTCTCAAGGATTGTTAAATTAATGTTACATGTTATTATTACAATTATTAATGCTATTCTTAGCATAAACTGTAAGTATTTGAAAGTTCAAATCTTATCTCACCATATGATTTACATTCATGATATTGTCTAATTACTCGTGAATTCATTTACTCAATGAAGTATGAATTTTAAGTCCACTACCTGTGATACACTCTATCTACCAGGTAGATATTAGTGTGGTGAACAAGTAAGAAGTGACCCTATCTTTAATGACCCTACAGTCTAATAAGGGAGATTGGCAATTTGTAAAATTAGATAATTATAACATGATTCTGACATTTTCTCTAATGAAGAAGCAAACAGTGCTGTGGAAATACACTAAGGACATACTGATTGAAATAGAAAAAAGTAACATTTGCACCAGGCTATGAATTCCAAATGTCCCTGGAACAAGGAAGAACATACATACATGAAGTTCCTGAAGCAGAAAGAAAGAATCTGGTGCAACTGAGGGAATGAAACATGCCACAGTGACAGCAGCTTTTTTCAAATTCCTACAAATGAAGGAGAAAAACCTGAGAAGTATATATGAGTCACTTAGGGCTTTACAGACCAGGTTGACAATTTTAGACCTGATTCTAAAAAATACAGTTAAATTGCTTCACGGTTTTATGTTTGGAAGTTACATGACCTGAGCAACTTTTAGGAACCCTGTGGATCTATGTAGAAATTCAATTGGTTTAGAGTTAAAATAACTACAGAAAGGCAATCTAGAAAGATAGTACATTTTTGCAGTTAAGATCAGATGTTGTCTTGGTTAAGGAAGTGACTATATTGATGAAGTGATGATGATGTATTTGAGGCATATTTAACATGTAATATAAACAGAATTTAAATAATTAGATGTGCCATTTGAGATAAATGTAAGGGTTCTGGTGTCAAAACAATGGTGTGATAAAGGTGGTGGTTAGTGGTACTGTTTACTGAGCTTAGGAACATCATAAAACTCGGACAACATAAAATATAAATATAAATTTGCTCAAGTTCCTATGTATGTTAAATATTATAGATAATTTTGTTGTTAATTCTGAAAATCAGCAGGAAAGTTGACATTAAAAATTAATTTCACAGTGAATTATGGATAGAACACATGCAAAATCATGAGAATAAATCAAATTAACTAGGGAGACAATGTAGAGAAAGATAAGGAAAAAATCTTATAGTACTTATTGTATAAAAATTTGATAATGGAGTTTTTTTTTTCATAGCAAATTGAAGCCCTATAAAGCCCAATGAATTAGTGTGAAAACAAAGCTGAAAAATGGGGTAAGGAAATGCGAAAGGGTATATGGAGAAGACAGGATTGGCATTTTGAATAAGTATTAATGAGTGTTCAAATAGGGTAAAGCTGGAAAATGTCCCGTAGTCTTAGCCTCCTAGAAAGTATTAATCAGTTTACACAAACGTGTTACTGGAGTGCTAAGAAGTTGTAGAAACCAGATTGAAGGTCATGAGGAAATTGGGCAAAAAGAAAGTTAAGCGAATATGAGGGCAATTATTTTAGAAGTTTGCATTGGAAGAGTGATAATGAGTGCAAGCGATCTTTTTATAAATTAAGTTTATTAGGGTAACACTAATAGCATTATGTGTCCAACTTTGCAATATAACCTTCATATATTCCATTGTGTGTTCACCACCCAAAAGTCTAGTGTCTTTCGGTCACCATCTGTTTGACCCTCTTTATCTTCTTCGTCCTCCCTGACCTCCCTTTCCCCTCTGGTAACCATCATATTGCCCTCTGTGTCTATGACTTTGTTTGCTTTTTGCTGGCTTATTGGTTTTTGTTTTTATCCCACATATGTGAAAGTGGTATTTAAGTCTTTATTCCAGTGAATCATTTCTGGTCACTAGAAGAGCAAAAAGACACAAAGTACCATCACATGCTTTTCTCTTTTTAAGCACTTTAGTTTTGTCTATTTTGCCTTTGAAGTTTCTCTTGCTCCCTAGTTCTCTATTACTTCTGTCTTCAGCTTATTTAAGGATAATATCATTTGTCACCAGAATAATTTTAGCAACCTCTTCAGTGCTTTACTTCCTCTGTATTCCCATTTTAATCTATAGTCATAGTGCCTTTGAAACAATCTTTTCCTAAGAGAAATTGTACTTCTTTTATACTTCTAACTTAATTGACTTTCCATTTTAATCAGAATAAACTACAAATCCATTAACTCCTTTATTCATATTCATCTTAAAAAAAAAAAGTCCGTGAATATATTTATCTCCCCCCTCTCCCCCCCTTCTTTTGGTGGTGTTTGGGTGGGGTCAGCTTGTTCCTTGTGGGACTTGCCAGGAGAGACAGTGCATAGGGCCAGGAAGCAGGGCAGGGCCCTGTGATGAAGCGACAGGCATGGGGAAGGCTCTCTGTCTGTGCCCATCAGAGGCTAGGAGGAGCCCTAGTGGGCCCATAGAACCCTTTGGGGAGGCCCCTGAGATGTGCTATAGAGCAATGAACTCAGCGTGACCTGGCTGTGTGGGCTTCACTACAGGCCCATCTCTGTATGCGCTGACCCACCAGACCCTGCACACCCAGTGCAGTCTGGACAGCTTCTGGGAGTGAATAGATCAGTTTACGAGCCACTCAGAGAAGTTCTTAATTGACATTCCACTACAGAGTTCTCAACTTTATCTCCTGTGCTTACTTCCTCACTTGCCACCTTGTTGTTAACAGCCAACCTCTCTCTCCCAGTCATAGTTTCATTGACTATTCCCCTTTAATCCGCAATCCAGTCTTTCCAATGACCAGCATTTAACCAAAAAGAAAAAAAAACGTAAGACCCTTTTTTTTTTCATTTCTTTTTGTAGGC
This sequence comes from Craseonycteris thonglongyai, assembly GCA_004027555.1. Taxonomy (NCBI): domain Eukaryota; kingdom Metazoa; phylum Chordata; class Mammalia; order Chiroptera; family Craseonycteridae; genus Craseonycteris; species Craseonycteris thonglongyai. Next base: position 4,234 of record PVKE010037403.1, read on the forward strand.
ACAACTTCTATCAAATTTAAGATAATTCATAAAAATGTAGCTAATATCACAAACAGACAAATTTTCACACAATTGTACTGAGATGCTTAGCTTCTCATTGGGTTGAAATTCTTCACTTATAGTTAAAGCTATGATATTAACATTATGCTAATATTAAAACAGAAAAAATTCAGTATAAAAATAACACAGTTTCATTTTTCTTTTGTACATTAAGTGGTACATTAGTCTTACAGTTCAATGATTTATAATTGTTATATCATATTACACTTGAGGTAGCCAGGCGAGACAAAATTATTTTAAATAGTATAATGAATAATGATGAAGTTTTAAATACTCATAGAATGTGAAGTTTAGAAATAATATTAGAAAAAAAAGACTCAAGGTTGATCCTCAAAATATAAACCTTATTAATTTGAAGAACGATGAAGATAGAACATAACTTCTAGGGAAAAAGTAATAACAAATAACAAAAAACTATTAATACACTAAATCTTATCCTCACCATCAAGATTATCTTTCTTTTTTTATTTTGTTTATTATTTTTTTTATTTTTGAATTGAACTGGGGGCCTCACCGCATTCAAGAAGCACACCCCAGTTCAGCATGTGGGTCCGCCTGGGCCGGAGCCGGGATTTGATCCTCAGGGCTTCAAAGCGAGCGCTTAACTCACTGAGCCATTCCAGCTTTCCCAAGATTATCTTTCTTATAATAAATACTTAGGAAAGTAAGTGGACCTCTAGAGTTATTGCATTCTAAATATAACTCTCTGTAAGATGTGTAAGTGGCTATCTGTGCTTTAATTACTGGCTACACTTTTCACTATAATCATTAGATTGAATTTTTTTCAGTTAAAATAAAATGCAGCTGTAAAAGTGTTCACTTTTAACTATTGGCAGGCATGTATATTATAATGTTGAGTAGGTAGATAACCGACAGCAAAGCTGAAGTTGCTGGAAGAAAAATACCATTAAGCTGCAACTTCATTTATTTTCTCATAACAAAAGGTAATTAATTAGCACTGGTGAACTTCTTCCAGGCCATTTCTTTAAATCTTTGATCTAGAACCATCAAATTTTAATTTATATATAAAATGTCCTTTGTGCCATGCTTGGGCTAACTTTCAGAATATATTTTGTATCTTCCCGTTTGATTCAAAGTGCTCTTACATCCTTTATGAAAAAAACAAGTAAAAATTACTCTCAAATTTTCCCAAATCTTTCTGCTAAACTATGTCAACCTTTCCCTAAAACAATTTTTACAAAGAATAAGTAAATTAATCAATTATTTGCTTATTGTGGAGGAGACAGAAGATTTTGAAACAATTTATTTTTTTTTCATAACAAGATCAAATGATTATTTTTGATGTTTAATAGAAGCAGGCTGAATGTATTGTGAAAGATGTACCATAATTTCACTTTACGTACAGGATGTCTTGTCTAAGGCATACATATCATGTCTACATCAGAGTTTACTACTCAAAAAGCCTGTGTGTCAGGAAGAATAGAATCCCCAGTGTAAATTGTGAGTTAGTTTAAGGAATAAAGAACTATAAAAATGGTATGTGTATGTGTGTGTGTGTGTGTGTGTGTGTGTGTGTGTGTGTGTATATATATATATATATATATATATATATATATATTAGCAAGCCTTAAGTGGGAAATAAGATAAAGAAGCCCTGGTATTTACAAATCCTTTTATTCAGAGGGTATTGGGTAGGATAACACAATTATAGAAAGTTATAAAAACACCTATCACAATAGAGGAAGGAATTCTGCAATAACACACAATGCCAAAATTTCACTTGCTTAACAAAAATTTACGTTTCACACCTATTGTATGTCTTCTACAGGTTGTTAAATTATTGTACTCATGGGATCACTCAGGGATGCAAGCTCATGGAGACTCAATCATGACATGTGCTTCTGTGATCACCACAGTGGTGGGGTATGAATGTGATAAATTACAAACTGGTTCTTAAAGTTTCTTTACCCAAGTGACAAGCTTCACTCCTGTTGATATGTCATTGGCCAAAGCAAGTCACCTGGCCATAGAAAGAAATTTAAAAGTTAGATAGTGTTGTGTAATTCTGTTATGCTCCTGCAAAGAAAAAAGCTGAAAAGATCTTGTGAACATCAAAGCGTATCATAATCAATCTATTCACTAGCTAGTCAGCTTAGGGTTCCTCATCTAGGTAAACACACTCATCCTCATCTCAAGGAGTATATTCTAATTGTTTCATGCAGTGATGGGAGCTCACCTGGACTCAAAGACCTATAAATAGGAAGGGAAAGTTACTATCACCCCACACATCAACTAAGTTTGGAGGAATCCAGGCAATAAAGTGGAAATAAATATTCCCATTTAGAAAGAGGAATGATGGGAAAACAAAAGAGTTTGTGGATTCATAGAGAAAGGAAGTAGATTTAAAAATTTTTGAAAATAGTGGTGATGGTTATACACACTGTGAAAGTACTTAATGCCACTTAAAATTATACACTTAAAATCATAAAAATGGTACATTTTTTGTTACATATATTTTGCCACAATTTTTTTTTTTGAGTTACAGTTTAAAAAGAAAAAAAAATTAAAGAGTTTGTGGTCCATAGTGATTCTGTAATACTAGTTAGAATTATAAAAATAGTCTATCTTATAGTGGTGTTGGAGGTATGATCTTTCCAGCTGAAATCTCTCTAGGAGAGATTCCTAAATCCACTGTTCTCTCTGGTCCTTATTTTTACTTTCCAATGGGGACTTCTTTCGCTATTATTGTCTTTGTTACATCTGAAGTGTACAATGTGGCCTCTAAATTAGGAGCTAAGAAGTTTGAGTCAACTAATTCCTGCTTGTAGAGTATTACAGATATGGAAACGCATAGACAAGCTATATCCAGAATTCTGGTTTTAATGATAGTTCACTTTCTTTAAAAATATATTAAGGTTTTATTCTCGTCTACTCAGTTTTATGTGCCTATAAACACTCATAGTTTTGGGGGTTTTTCCTAGAGAAACATTTAAATTTTTTCTGCTTCTATTATTTTCACTTATCTCTTATTTTCAGAGAACTTGAGTCTACCAGATTTGGGGGGACAAGGCACTTTTAATATCTGCCCTGAGTCACTTTTTCCCAAATGAATAAACTTATTAACCATAACTGATTCTGAGGTATTGACAATAGGATAATTGCTTGTATCCTTGTTTTGATTTTAATAAAAAAGTTGAGATTAATCATCCCTAGTATCAAAGATTTTCGTGTGTGTGTGTGTGTGTGTGTGTATGTGTGTGTGTGTGTGTGTGTGTGTTTGAAAAAAAAAAAAACAACCTTGAGTCTCTAAACCAGGCGTATCCAATCTGTGGCCCAGAACAGCTCTGAATGAGACCCAATACAAATTCTTAAAACATGAAATTTTTTGTGACCTTTTTTTTAGCTCATCAGCTACTGTTGGAGTGTTAGTGTATTTTATGTGTGGCCCAAGACAATTCTTTTTTCAATGTGGCCCAGAGAAGCAAAAAGATTGGACACCACTGCTCTAAACCTTTTGTTCCATTCTATTTCATTTCCCTCTATTCAATGGCACATTTGTTTCTGAGCTAATCTATTCTTATAATACCTTGCTAAGTGCAACATACAGGAAGATATTACTTAATTAAGCAAGGTATCACAAAAAGATATTAACTCAGATACAAATGTGTTATTTGGGTAATCAAACAAAAAATTGAATATAATCTATTTCTTTCATGGCTTCTTCTTGAAATTGCATATCTATCTATCTATCTATCACCAATCATCTATCATCTATCTCTTTATCTCTCTACCTATCCATCTATCTATTTATCTATCTATCTATCTATCATGCATCATCACCTACCTTTCTATCTGCTAGTTAGGATTGTACCAAATATTTTGATACTGCCATGGTGGTCATCTTACAATGAATTAACCTCTTTCCAATGTTCATTACCCGTTTTCTTGCCCCAGAGCTGCCTAACCTCTACTTTATCCAGAAAGGAATTTTATTCCAAATACCATCAGAACTCTCTTATATGAATAATAAAAATTGATAGCATAATAGAAAAATGAGCACAAAAGTAGATATACAGATAGTTTATAATCTCATGAAAAAGTTGTTCACACACACACACACACACACACACACACACACACACACACGAATAGCAATTAAAACAACCACTGGAGGAGCAAAAACCAAAACAATATATTCCACTCTGTGGATGAGAGTAACTTGGTACAAGCATCTAGAAAAATTAGATTAAAATTATAGGATAATAGTGAAGGTGTGCATAATTTATGGCACAGAAATCCCACTGTATTTTGTTCATAACAGATCTAAGAAATAAGTTGGAAGAAAACCCAAAACAATCACTAATGAGAGAAATAATAAATAATTATTTTCTCCAGTGAATACAATGACTGACCATAAAGCAATGAAAATACACCGAATATCTACACAATAACAAATAATTGTTGCAAAAATAATATTGACTAAAACAAACAAAGCCTCAAATAACAGAGACTGAGTAAGCAAGGAAAACAGGCAAAACTAAACAATGTTTAAATATGGATACATAAATGACGTAATTTTAAGACAAAGAGATTGTTATCACAAACTTTAAGATAAGCCTTACACCTTGGTGAATTGCATAAAACTGTTATAAATATAGATGAATCCTTGGGGGCTTCTGGAGAGCTAACCATAAAAAAAACTATGGCTTTTAGTTTTCATTTATTTGAACTGGGTATATACATTTTTCTGGAGTCTCCTTGACATTACAATTCTATCATAATAAAGCACTTCTTACATAGTAATGACTAAAGGAACTTATGTCACCAAGAAGATGTGCATTTACTCACACATGTTCTGTATCTCTCATCATATGATAGAAATCTAATAAAATACATATGCTTAAAATAATATCAAAACACATTAATCTGTCCTGCAGTAAGCAAACTTAGTAATTATGCTTCACCTGCACAACAAACTCAAATTTTGGAAAATATGTAGAGATTATGTTATTTTTTTCAATGGCCAAACAGAACCTCAGAGAATCTGGTTGAATTTTTCAGGTGTGTCATGTATTAGCTCTTTGAAATTGGGAAAGTTATTTTGTCTAACTGGCTTTGCGTTTACACAATCCAGATGATAGGGGGAGCTAGAAGGTATGGTTTTTGTGAAGATTTGATACGTGGTATGAAACTGTTTTGAAATGTGTACTGTAAATACTAATATTGATATTAGTATTACATTATGATAGTTAGGTTATTATTAAGACCACACAGTTAATTAGTATGTGAACTGCGTCTGCTCTTGAGCTCTCCTATTCCACAATAGACCTCATTCCCCTAACACATTCTGCTTTTAGATTTCCTCAAGGGCTATGTGCAATTTAGTTATATTTTCAGAATCATAAATCATCACTGTCAAGCCTAGAATATCTCAGCAAACATTCCATTATGTTGCTATTAAATTTTAATTTTTTTTGAAATAAAATGTATCCAACAAACACACCACCTTCATTAGATGAAAATGTAATTCCTTTTGCAGCAAAGTCAATCATTGTACTGGGGTTATGATCACCATTGTAGAATCTCTGAAAGAAACTCTTTTAGCCACTAAGGTTATTCTCAGTAATTTACCTTTTTAGAAATAATGAGAGGGATCAGTTTTGATATGTTTCTATATGAAACTTACTAAAATAAAAGTAATAGAAATTTAGAGATGTTTAAAATCGCATGATATCAGCAAAAGTAAATCTTTGTGATTTAGAATAAAACATTTTAGGTGAAGTAAAACAGTTATCAGTAGGTTATTGCTCTCTTCATTGAGTTTTTGTGGCCTCTGTAAGATTCACACTATTAAATTTATTGTTTAAAAAAGTATGGCTAAGGCAAAAAGAAGCACACTTGTCTAATTTTAAAACTTATTTGGTTTTATTTTCCATTAGCTTTCAGCTCATTAATTTAATATATTTTCTGCAGTGCAACCAGAAGCCTTATTAACTTTCTCATAACAGCGACATAAACAAACATGCTACACAAAATTGTTTTAGGCCAGTGAATTAGAACTTAAAATTTCCACCAGATGGCGATCCATCCTCTAAAATGCTAGGATGTGAAATTTTCTACTTAAAAGCATGCATCTGAAAAGTTAAAATAATCAAATACAAATTATTTCATATTGGAAATACTATCTCAAATAATTTTATGTTGAGTTAGGTGTTAATTATTAAATGAGTATCAATATTTAGCTATTACACTTTTGACCTTAATTGAAAGTAACAAATACTTTTTAAAAACACTTTTTAATAGAGACTGCATATTGTTATCAAAACTAAATAACAAACTTCAAAACTATGTTTTCTTAATACATATTTCAAAATATTAGTCATGTAGGTAAAGATAATTTATTTGAGGAAAGTCATTAATTATATGACTGCTTAGATATTAAGAAAATAATTGGTAAGAATTTACACTGTACTAGAAAAAAGCATGAAAATGTTTATAAACATAATTTGATAAAACATTGAAATTATGGTTTGTAAGTAGAGGGGGAGAAATTAATTATAATGCAAAGGTTTTGGGTCAAGAGAAATTTTCATAGAGGAGGTAATTAGTTGTGCCTTAAAGAAGGTAAAATCAGTTTTTTTCCAGATGGAAAAGTAGAAAAGTGATTCATGCAAGGGAGATCAGTTCACATATGACAAAAATTTGAGAAAAAACCTAGGCTGTTTGGGAAATATAGTGTTTTTGGAAGTGCCCATGGACTAAAATAAGTACATCAAAGTAAATAGCTATAACAATGAAGAAGCATGGCAGGTAATGATTCTGATGGGCTTGAAAATGTACTAAAAGGTTTTAAAGTATACGCTATAGTAAATGAAGCTCATTGAATATACGGAAGCACTGACAGATTAATTGGGAAGCTGGAAAATCAAACGCTAATTCTATAGCCTGGTAAAGAGCAGATGAAAAATCTAATTCAGATAGTGGGAGGGAAACTGAAATGAAAAGGAGACAGATACAGAACATACTTGGATATGAAAATGTACATCTTATCGGTGACTTAAATTTCTTTAGTCATTAATAGGTAACAAATGCTTGACATGTGCCAAATATTTCCAAGATGATTTTTCTTCATTTCACCTATATAATATTAACAATAGCCATATAATTTAAGTGATGGAGATAAAGCAAGTATTTTTGAGGTTTTTCTTTGAGAAATAAGATCAATGGTGCTTTAGTTAATATAAAGAGTACCTAAGTAAGAAGTAGCATGTGCACAGAGAGGGATAGAGGGTTATTTTAGAAAAGATGGAGTGATCTTAGTAGTGGTGTATAATTGGTAACTGAGGATACAGGTGAAGCTGAAACTTCAGAGAGATCCGAGCTATAACAGAGATTTGCCAGTGAAATCGGAAAAGCAATGTTTTGTTAATGGATGAGGTTATCCATAGTAGCAGTGGAAAAGAAAGCAAAGGACCCTGGAGAAAACTGACACTGAGGTGGAAAGCAAATTCATATAATTAATATGATATAATATGATATGATATGATATGATATCTATTATGTATTGAGGATTGATCATTTGCCAGACACTCAATAAAATACTTCAAAAGCATTGGCCCTTTTTACCCTCTGAACAATTTTATGAAGCAGGCATTATTGCTATCCCAATTTTACAAGTAAGGAAATAAGCACAGAGAAATTGCATGAATGGGTCTAAATGACACAACAAAGGTGCGCAAAACCAAATCCTAAATCTGAATCATCTGAATTTATACTTTGAGCTTTTCTTCCCCCGGTTGTAATATCTTTTTTTAATTTAATTTAATTTTTTTATTGTTTTTGACACAGAGAGAGAGAGAGAGAGACAGAGACAGAGAGAGAGACAGAGAGAAAACTGAACTGGGGCACTCCTGAGTTCTGCACATGGGTCTGCACGGGCCGGGGCTGAGACTCAATCCTTGGTCCCCGGCGCTACAAAGTGAACGCTTAACCCACTGAACCATCCCAGCTTCCCCATTATCTTTTAAGCTGAAGTTGTACCTCACATATTTTTCTTCTTGAATTTAATAAAATTCTGTATTATATTATCAAGTAACCAAGTGATAAAACATTGTTTTCATTTATGCTATAACCTACCTGAGTATATTTTATTAACCTTTTGGCATTATATTGGATTCATGGTATCTATCTATGTACTATATATCTATCTATCTACCTACCTGCCTACCTACATACCTACCTACCTAACTATCATCTGTCATCATCATAATTTTCTGTTTCCTTCCTGTCTGCCTCCCTCCTTTTCTCCTTTCCTCCCCTTCTCCCATCCTTCCTTTTCTTCCTTTCTGTTTTCTTTTTTAAATCATTCTAACTTCTATATCTGTAAGATTGGTTACTTTTTATTTCTTTTTCTAGATTATGTTTGCTAAAAGGAGATTCTAGAAATGTGGAGCTTCTTTAATATATTTCAATACATTAAACATTGGAGCAAGTGAGCAAAACTTAACCAAATGCTATGTAGCTAATTAACTTGAATTTTACCTTAACTACACTTAAATACAACTAAATATTCAATAACTAAGTCACAATAACCATATTTCGATTCACCAAGGCAGCCTTAATGTTTCCCTCAACTTTTTTTTTGGAAGGATAAAAGAAACCTGATTCCTTATTTTTTAAGATATATTTTAATTGATTTCAACAGGCGGGGGCAGAGGGCAGGGGAGAGAGAGAGAAGAGGGAGAGCCCAGAGTAGTCTCCATAGTTGTACATTAGTTTTTCAATATAGTTTTGTTCCACAGGTGGGCTCAGGCCTCTTATGTGGGAAGCATGCCTGGGATGGGAGCTGAACTGGGACCTCTCACATGGGAAGCTCACCCTGTGAGAACTGAACTGGGGGCACACCCCAGCTCAGAATATGGGTCCACATAGACTGCAACCAGGAGTCAATCCTCAGACCCTGGAGCTGCCAGACCAGCGCTCAACCTGCTGAGCCATCCAGGCATCCCCAACTAAAATACAAGCTGCTTCCTGAGTATAAATCTTGATCTCCCTTTTCTGAGAATGTTTTACTTTTGGTTTGTTTTGTTTTGTTTTTAGAATACTTGCAATTGTAAGTTCTTTCTCAGTTCCTTTGAGGCATATGTAAAGCTATTTAAAATCCTCTTTCCAGTTTTACAAATCAAGGATATCTTTCTCAAGCACCTGGGAGTCATTCCTTTGAAATATAAATGTCAAGGAAGAGAAGGCCCCTATCTCCCAGTGTTGGAGGAAGGTAGCAGCCTGACTTCAGTGGGTAACTTACTCCTACAATAAAAAATGAGAAAGCTTACTTTTCTTTTGCATAAAACCAATTAACAAACACAGATGGCCTAACATCCCCATAGCTCCAGCTCTTAAAATCCTCTCACTCTTGATCTTAGTTGAGTTGAGCTCAGATGGAGTTCTAGCCTCTGCCTTTGAATGAAATCTTCCTTGCCTGCTTAACATGGTCTGGTGCAACAATTTGCACTGACTCCACAGAAGTAAAAAGTTGTATTATACAGTGGTGATCTATATTAAGCATGAATAAAAGAAAACTATTTTGTTTAAAAACTGACAGATATTTGAACACTGTCTTTACTGAGTTCTCAAGAAAAAATGTTGTATCTTCTTTCTATGTGCTTTAATGTTCTTTGTGATAGAGTACTCATGTCTAGTGAAGAAAAAAAGAAACTAAACCTCAAAATGTACAAGATTTCATGGCATAGTAACTTAAGAGCAGCAGAAGTTATTGTTCTTTGAACTACAATTTTACACTTCACTTTTCAGTATAATATTAGCAATAGAAGATATAAGATAGAGATAACACATTTCACTTCTCAATCTTTCAAAAACAACCAGTATAGCTTTTACCTGAGGTATCAGCTTGACAACTCCGAACTTGTCATCCTAATGTGTAATTGGTGAATGAAGTCAGAAGTTGGTGTTTGTTTGTTTTTTTCCTTTTACTCTTTCTGTGTCTGCAAAAACTAGTCAAATAGAAATAAATATTTGATTCAAACAGAGTAAAATTCTTATTTGATTTCTAAAATAATAAGGTTAAAGTGAATAATGAAAATTATATATAAATTTCTATACAAGCATGTCATATGTTTGTTAGTGTGTGCACACATCTGTACCAATCATCTATCTATCTATCTATCTATCTATCTATCTATCTATCTATCTATCTATCTATCTACTTACGTAATTTATTATAAAATGAAACACTATTTTTATAACCAAGGCAGCTTTTCAAATATAGATGTACTGAATGACATTTTGGTAAGGTCATCACTGTATGAAATATATCCATTGTACTTCCTTTATTATTTCTGAGTTGGTTTCACCACTTTGCAAAGAGAATTAGAATAGAAGAGTCTATTCTATTTTCATATCCTTTCTTTCACAGTTATCAGACCCATACCTATTTTTCCCTTTATTTTTATTGCCTTATAAAACTATGCAAAATAGCCTGTATGAAAATTTCAAATTTATTTTAATAATATTTAAGTTATATTGATGCAATTTTAAGGACAAGTGCCATAACCAGTTTAGGGAAAAAGATATCTCATTCTTTATAAGTGCAAAACTCAAGTAGTGAAAGCAGAAATTAGTGGCCATCCAGAAGGGAGCTGACCTCCTACAGGTGTCTGGTCTACCTTAGGCATTAGTCAATATGATTTACAAGCTCCTCCACTAGTCCCCTAGATGGTCAAGTGGGAAAGTCTGGCTGATAAAGTCTACAATGTATTTTACAAAATTTTGCTGAAAAACTCACTTTTACTTGAATTATCTAGAATGGTTAAATATACTAAATTAACATGCCACATTGTTTGGTAATATTATAACATATCTTTCATAGATGTAGTATGGAATCATTATATGAGACTTTTTTTCAGTAAAAGTTCATCTTTTGGACATACTATTGATTTAGTTTTTATAGTGCACCATGGGAATATTTAATACCTTATTCTTATCTGTAAATTGGTAATTTATTAGGTAAACTAAATTATAGATATTAATGTAGAACAAGCATGTAAAAAGTCAACGTATTACTTGCATTTACATTATTTTGTAATATAAGCATCAATGTATAGGACAATCCTCGTTAAAATTATACCTTGCCCTTGAGCGTTTAATGAACATCACTGCAGAAGATAACAAGGAGAAACATAAGCTTTCAGAAGTCAGTAAAGAATCCAAAACATGAGCCAACCAGGGGAATAAAAAAAAAAAAAAAAGGACACCAAAGGCTATCAAGAATAGCCTTACTTCATGGTTAAAAAATACCTTTCTCTTGGTTAGTGTTCTATTTTTCCTTTAGAAAAAACTAGGATCTCAGGTTGCTTGCTAAATTTAAGAAATCTTGTGCCAAATCTACAAATGTTAGTAGACATATGCTCATCACACAGCCTGATCCCACTAGCGGTCATTGAGGAAAAAACAAAATAAAAACACAAAACAAAATAACACTTTCTCATTATTTTTCTTTGGTTTTCTTCTCTCAGATGCATATTCTACTTTCAGATCCACCTACGAATTCTCTCCTTTGGTCTTTGAAAGTATTTAAACTCTTCCAAGTTCAATTTGACCCAATGAAGTTAGATACATTCTGGTTGGCCTAGAAATCTCCT
>PVKE010037404.1:0-15904 GCA_004027555.1 Craseonycteris thonglongyai
AATGTTGTCAGGGGGGTGTTTAGATCCCCTACTATAATTGTATTTTTGTCAACTTCTCCTTTTAGATCTGTTAGTAGTTGCTTTATAAATTTTGCTGCTTCCTGATGCGGAGCATATATATTGATGAATGTGATGTTTTCTTGTTGTATTGTCCCTTTTATCAAGATGTAATGTTCATCTTTGTGTCTTATTATTTTTTTTATCCTGATATCTTTTCCATCAGAAATCAGTATGGCCACTTCAGCTTTTCTCTGACTGCCATTTGCCTGTAGTATTGTTTTCTATGCTTTTACTCCGAGTCTATGTTTGTCCCTGTGGCTGAGGTGTGTCTCTTGTGGGCAGCATATGGTTGGATTTTGTTTGTTAATCCAGTCTGCTACCCTGTGCCTCTTTATTGGTGAATTCAGTCCATTTACATTCAGGGTGATGATTGATATATGAGGATATCCTGTATCCATTTCTTCTTTCTTTTTTATTTTTTTGTTGTCCCAACTTTTCTCCATTTATTTTGATTTCTGGATTCAGGTCGGATAGCCTCCTTTATTATTTCTTGGAGTGTTGGTTTTGAGCTGGAGAATTCCCTCAGCTTCTGTATATCTGTAAAGGCCTTAATTCCTCCTTCATATCTAAAAGTTAATTTTGCTGGATAGTTCATTCTTGGCTGGAAATTTCTCTCTTTTACTATTTTGAAGATTGGACTCCACTCCCTCCTGGCTTGCAGAGGTTCTGCTTATAAGTCTGGTGGCAGCCTGGTAGGTTTTCCTTTGAAAGTTATGTTTTGTTTTTCCCTGGCAGCCTTGAGGATTTTTTCTTTATCATTGATTTTTGTCATCTTCAGAACAATGTGCCTTGGAGAAGATCTGCTAGGGTCCAGGAAGTTAGGGCTTCTGCTTTCCTCTTGGATTTGGTGCTGTAATTCCTTCCACAGGTTAGAGAAATTTTCATCCATTATTTGTTTAGTAGATTCTGAGAAGATTTCATTTCGCTTCCTTCTGGTACCCCTATTATTCTAATATTGTTCTTTCTGATGGAGTCAGAAAGTTCTTGTAGGGCTCTTTCATTTCTCCTGATTTTCCTTTCCCTTTCTTCTTCCCTCTGTGACATTTCCATGTTTCTCTCTTCAATTTCACTCATCCTTTCCTCTAGCTGGTCAGCTCTGTTTCCTATGCTGGTCAGTTCTTTTTTCAGCTCTCCCATGATGCCTTTCATTTCAAGGAGTTCCTTTTGGTTCTGCTCTGGCTTCTCAATTTTGTTGTGAATGTAATCATTTTGCTCAGAATATTTCTTGTTGAGGTCATTTAACTGTGTCTGGGTACTTTGCCAGCATTGAGTGAGATCTCTGAGTGTCTTGATTAATGCAGCCCTGAATTCTGTTTCACTTAGATTTGATTCCAAGTGTGCAAGGTCCTTTGCAAAGACTGCCCCTGATCTTCTGGAGGGGCTTTGGATTCTGAGGTGTGCATTGTGTTTGATGTGGTTCTTTTTGCTTTAGGCATGAGTCTGTTTTCCCTCTGGGAGTTTGCCTATCAGATGGGCTTCTCTTTATTTTTTCTTTTGGGCTCAATTGTGGGAGAAGGAGATTTTGGGAGAGTGTTGGGGGAAGCAGAGAGCTTCTGTGTCCTGGGGCACTTCAGGTTGCTGTCTTAGCTGTTAGATAGCAGGGTAGTAATGTTGTGGCCAGCGTTGGGGGCACGTGAGTAGGAGCTAGGGTGGACCTCAGACACAATAGCAGATTCCTCTTTCAGCAGGAGGGCTGGTGGTTCAGTGCAGGCAGGGCGTAGGAGCTCAGGTCTTTTGCTCCTCCACCTGGCTGCCCCTTCTTCAATCGTATCTGTAAGCCATGCCCGCAGGGCTGCACTTGGCTGGGCTGGGGCTTGGCAGAGGCCCCGGTCAGCCAGGCAGCCCCACGCACACGGAATGACACCGCGGAGACCCGCTGGCAGCCCAGTTGCGTGCATGGTCTGCAACACCCCAGAAGCCCGGGGGGCCGGACACCAAAAGCTCATCTGCGTGCTTGTGAGCAGGCAGCAGTGCTGCGGTGGCCCTGTGGGCAGGGCGACAAAAGCCGGTCCCACGCGCCGTCAGCGGCACTGCGGCAGCCTGGTGAGCAGGGCGCCTAAAGGCCTGTAGGACGCTGGCGAGCAGGCAGCGGCACCGCAGTGGCCCGGTGGGCGGGGCGCCGAAAGCCCAGGTGTGTGCACGCAGTGGTGCTGCAGTGGCACAGTGGGCGGGGCGCCAAAAGCCCTGTGCGCACAGGCGGTAGCTGGGGCAGCAGCCGCTCTATGCTCCCGGCTCTGTTGAGACCGCTGGATTCATTCTAAGCACGTCTAATGCAGCTATGCCCACTCAAGCCCCAGCCCTCACTCCAAGAGCCCTGTCTTCAGAAGGCACTCCTTCACAGTCAATCTCCTCCATAAATCAGGGGTGCTGAGCTGTTGTGGGCTGGTGCCCTGCTCTCACCCCACCCTCTGGGAAGTGCCGCCGCCCTGCTCCACAGTCCCTGTTCCACTTTAGGCTCTGTGATCTGATTAGGGCACTGTGTGCTGTCCCTTGAGTTCGGATGTTAAATTGTCCACAATCTTGTGGGGATTCCACGCTCCCTAGGTCTCGGTTTCCAGCTCGCCCTCGATCCAGCTCCACTTTGACCGTAGTCCCCCAATCCCCCCTTTGTTTTTGCCAGCCCCGGGCTGCGCTCCGAGTCTCTGTCCCCGAACCACTGCTTCCCTTTTCCTCTCCCGCTCTCCCCTTTTTTCTCTAACCTTTGTGTGTTGTTCTGCATTGTGTGGTTCTCTTCATTGAGATTTCTTCTCAGGGTTTCCCCTGTGGATTCCCCTCTGTTCACAAAGTCCTTCCCAGGCAGTTATCGGCATTCTCCTCTCATGCCACCATCTTGGATCTCCGATCCAGTCATTTTTTTAATAGCATGTTGTTCAATCCCCACATATATGTGGTTCTCACTGCAATTGATCTTTTGCAATTAATCTCAAGTTTTAATGCTTTGTGGTCTGAGAATACACTTGGTATGATTTGAAGCTTATTAAATTTGCTGAGGTTTGTATTTAAGTCTCAGGATATGGTCTATCCTTGAAAATGTTCCATGTGCACTAGAATAAAATTTATAGCCCTGTGTTGCAGGATTGAGTGTCCTATAAATGTAAATTATGTCCATTCCCTGTAATATATCATTTAAAGCTGCAATTTTCTTATTTATTTTCTGCTTGAATGATCTGTTCAGTGTTGTCAGGGGGGTGTTTAGATCCCTTGCTATAATTGTATTTTTGTGAAATTCTCCTATTAGATCTGTTAGTAATTGCTTTGTAAATTTTGGTGCTTCCTGATTGGGGGCATATATATTGATGAGTGTAATGTTTTCTTGGTGTATTGACCCTTTTATCAAAATAAAATATTCCTCTTTGTATCTTATTATTCTTTTAATCCTGATGTCTATTTCATCCAAAATCTGTATGACCACTCCTGATTTTCTCTAACTGCCATTTTCTTGGAGTATTGTTTTCCATTCTTTTACCAAGTCTATGTTTGTCTTTGTGGCTGAAGTGTGTCTCTTGTAGGCAGCATATGGTTGGATTTTGTTTTTTAATCTAGTCTGCTACCCTGTGCCTCTTTATTGGTGAATTCAGCCCATTTACATTTAGGGTGATGATTACTGTATGAGAATATCCTGTATCCACTTCTTCCTTCCTTTTTATTTTTTTGGTGTTCCTACTTTTCTTCATTTCTTTTGATTTCTTGATTCAGGCCAAATAGCCTCTTTCAGTATTTCTTGGAGAGTTTGTTTTGAGCTGGAGAATTCTCTTAGCTTCTCTATATCTAAAAAGACCTTAATTCCTACTTCATATCTGAATGTTAATTTTGTTGGATAATTAATCCTTGACTGAAAATTTCTCTCTTTTAATATTTTGAAGATTGGGGTCCACTCCCTCCTGGTTTAGAGTTTCAATGAGAAGTCTTATGACAGCCTCATAGGTTTTCCTTTGAAAGACATATTTTTTTTACCCTGGCAACCTTGAGGATTCTTTCTTTGTTTTTGGTTTTTGTCATATTCAGAACAATATGCCTTGGAGAAGATCTGCTATGATTTAGGTAGCTAGGGCTCTTGTTTTCCTCTTGAATTTAGGGTAGTTTTTTTCACAGGTTAGGAAAATTTTTATCCACTATTATTTTTAGTAGACTCTGAGAAGATTTTGTCTTGCTTCCTTCTGGTACCCCTATTATTCTAATATTGCTCTTTTTGATGGAGTCAGAGAGATCTTGTAGGGTTCTTTCATTTCTTTCGATTCTCATTTCCCTTTCTTCTTCTGTGAAATTTTCATGTTTCTGTCTTCGATTTCACTATTTCTTTCTTCCATCTAGTCAGCCCTGTTTCCTACGCTGGTTAATTCTTTTTTCAGCTCTCCCATTATGTCTTTCATTTCAAGGGGTCTCTTTTGGTTCTGCTCTAACTTCTCAGTTTTATTGTTAAAGTACACATTTTGATCAGAAAAATTTTTGTTGAGGTTATTTAACTGTGTCTGGGTACTTTGCCAGCATTTACTGAACTCTCTGAGTGTCTTGAGTATTGCAGTCCTGAATTCTGTTTCACTTAGATTTGATTCCAAGTGTGCAAGCTCATTTTCTAAAGAATGTCCATGATCTTCTGGATGGGCTTTGGATTCTGAGGTGTGCATTGGTTTTGATGTGTTTTTTTTTTTGTTATTGTTGTTTGTTTTTGTTTTCAGCATGAGTATGTTTTTCCTCTGGGAGGTTGCCTATTAGATGGGCTTCTCTCTCTCTCTCTCTTTTTTTGTTTGTTTCAACTGTCAGTCTCAACATTTCCCCTCTTTGGGAGAGTGAGGTGGGCTATGGTCTGACTGCAGTCTGGTATGTCTCTGTTGTTGTATAGGTTGCAGTGTGGGTTCAGTTGTTGGGGGAAGAGTTTTTGGGAGAGGGTTGAGGGGAGCAGTCAGTTTCTGTGTCCTGGGGTTGCTTTTCAGGTTGCTGTCTTAGTTATTAGAAGGCAGAACGGTGGAGGTGTGGGTGGGGGGTAGGGGAGTGTGAGTAGGAGCTGGGGCAGGCCTGGGGCACAATAACAGATTCCTCTGTGAGCAGGGGCACTGGTGGTTCAGTGTGGGTGGGAGCGCAGCAGCTCCGATCTTTCTCCCCTCTGCTCAGCTGCTTTCTGTGAGCCAGGCCTGCTGGGCTGTGGCAATATAGCAGCACCAGCAGGTGCTCGGTAGTGGCATGGGTGGCAGCACAGCTGGGTCGCTCTTAATCCTCTGCTCCTCTGCTCGAACTGCTTTCACTTTCAGTCTCTATGAACAGAACCATGCTGTTTCTGTGGGCCAGTGAACTGCCCACCAGGCTGCTCTTGGCAGCACACCTGCGGCATGGGCAGCGGCACTGGCTCACCAGGCTGCAGCTGGCAGTTCCATTGTGTCCCTCTCAGTCCTCTGCTCTGCTTGAGCTGCTGTTTTCACTTCAAGAGCCCTGTCTTTGAAAGGAGCTCCCCAACAGCCAACTCTAGTAGCTCAACTGTGTCGCCTCTGTAAATCAGGTGTGCCAAGCTTTAGGGGGCTGGTGCCCTGCTCTCTCACTGCCTGCCTGGGAAGTGCAACCGCCCCTGCTCCATGGTCCCTATTCCACCTCAGGCTACGTGATCTGAATGAGGCTCAGTGTGCTGCCCCTTGAGTTCAGATGTTAAATTCTCCACAGTTTCATGGGGCTTCCACTTTCCTCAGGTCTCAGCTTCCAGCCCGCCTTCGATCTAGCTCCACTTTGACCATAGTCCCCCAACCCCCCTTTGTTTTTGCCAGCCCTGGATCACACTCCACTTCCCTGTCCCTGAACAGTTCCTTCCCCTTCCCTCTCCTGCTCACCCTTTTTCCTCTAACCTTTGGGTATTCTGTGTTGTGTGGTTCTCTCAGTTGAGGGTGTTTCTCAGGGTTTACCCTGTAGATTCTTATTTGTTCATAAGTCCTTTCCCAGGTATCTGGATTCTCCTCTCATGCCGCCATCTTTCCTCTCTAAATTCATTATTTCTTTTGTTGTCTGGTTGGCTCTGCTTCCTATGCTAGCTATTTCATTTTTTATTTATTTTAATGTTTTGTTTGTCTTCATAAATTCTATTATGTTATTTTTTACAGTTTCAATTTCTTTGGTTTGTTTGTAGATTTCCTTTCTGAGATCACTTAGCACCCTCTGTGTATTCCACCAACATTCTTTGATCTCTTTGAGTGTTTTCAGAATTGCTGTCTTGAATTATGTGCCACATCTTCAAGTTCCTCTTCTGGAGGTTTATAATTTTCTTTCTGAGCATCTTTATTCACTATAGTGTGCATTGCTTTTGGAGTGTTTCTCTTCTTGGACATAGAGTTTTCCCCTGGGAGGTGTGAGGAGCTCTTTCTTTGGTTTCCCAGCTGGTGGTGCTACAGAGTCTTATAACAATTTCTCTTGGTTATTTAGTTTTCTGACACTGGGAAATTTCCTAGAAGGTGAGGGTTCTCTTGTTTACCTCATTTAATTTGAGCTCTGTGTGTTCTCTTTGGGAGGATATTGTGAGTGATAGTATTTTATGCCTCTGACATTCCATGGCAGTCAGAAGCTGCCATGACCATGCTTCACAGTTTTCATAGATCCCTCTGCTGGCTTTAGCAGAGAGGGTGGTGGAGGGGGTTGTTGGGAAAGGCACAGGTCTGTTGTGTCACAGGACAATGGCAGCTTTCCTGAAGCAGCTGAGTAAATGTAGTCACTGGAAAGAGCTGGCAGGCATGAGCTTTGTAAGAGAGCAAGGGGAAGCAGCCAGAATCTGTGTCCAAGGCTGCACTATATGCTTTGGCTGAGGTTCTACCTCATCGAGGGCCACTTTAGTTTTCAGTGTGGTCCTGCTGTTGGCACTATAGCCAGCAGAACATGCTATGTGCATCCACTTCCTGCTTCAGTCACCAGCCTTACACTCTGCTGGCCCCACACCCCAGATACCTGCCCCGTGCTCTGTCCATCCACAATGCTCTTTGGTTGCTTCTGGTGCCACGCTATGGCTGCCCATGCAATGCTTTGGCACTTCTACTGGTGCTCATGCTGTGGTGTCTCACTACAGCCACCTGCACCCTGCTTCTGCCATCTGTCCCATGTTCTCATTACTTATGCCTCCATGCTTGCCTGTTCTCAGCATCTAACTTGCCCAGAGTTGTTTTGCACCTTAATCCACCCTCCTTTGCTTTCACATTAGTCTTTCCTCTGCTGGTCTCTAGGTCAGTTTCTGGGTAGATTACTGGGTAGATCTCTGGGTCATGCTCCATGGTATATCTCTGCACTGCTCCCTTTATTTCTCCCTTCACTTGCTTCCCTGGCTATGGCCTTTAGACATTTTCTTGCAATCAGTGGGTCTCTCATCCAAGGCTGTGTGTTGCTTAGAGATTCTGTGGTTGGATTTTAGTCATTTAATTTGTTGTTCTTTCCAGGAGAGGTTTCAAGATCTCCTCTCACACTGCCATCTTGATAATGTTTATTTCACCTCACTTAAACTCAGAATTAAGACTTTTGATCTTTGTTTTTAATATTATATTCCCAGTAGTTTTCACTGTAAGAGTTATCTGAAGACAGTTTTATGTTTTATAGTGGTAGTCCACAACTAGGCTCTAGCTTCCCCAGGAACACTAAACATGATAGATCTAATATGTATTAAACTAAGAAACATTCTCTCAAGTGAGTTTAAATGCACTTATATTTTTAGACAGCCTATGGGTCATTTTTTTCTTAAAAACAATTACTTCATTTCAAATAAATTTAAGTCAAAGTAAAATAAAAGCTCATTAGGATCAGTGTTACTATCCTTATCCTAATGTGTGGATGAAAAGCATCAGCCAGTTATGATGATGACAGGTGATGGATCCAATCAGCCAATTTTGTTAACAATTTTTTCATTTCTAAATCAACCTTAAAGAAAATCATATAAGGGTTCACACTATCCTCACAGAGTACATCAGAAGAGCCATGCTATCCGGATCCACGTTATCACCGATAAAGACTGATAGTTTTTGAGATAAGTGTGGCTGTGCTTGATTTGGATAGCCTCTGTCATAAAAGGTTTTACTCTTTTTGGTCTTTGTTCTTCAAATTTTTCTTTAATTAATTTCATGTTCTACTTTGATGTACTACTTGTAGGCTTCTTTGGGGAAGATGGTTTCCTGCAAATGATGGTTCATAACTGTATGGACACCAGTAATTATTATATTTATAGTACCTTCACCCTCAAGACCTTTAGTGCAGGCCTTTTCACCAATGAGAGAGTTATGATGTTATTCTCTGTTCTACTGACCATTTCCCCCTCCACCTCCAGGTATAGCCCCTTTGAAATCTCTCAGATATTGTAGATGTTGGATAATGTCTCATGATAGCATATGAGGTTTGGGTAGATGATCATAATGGTGGCTGAAAGGAGACTTTGGTGGCATGGCTTAGCAGGAGCTCAGAGGCACACTAAGAAGCCTCAGCAGCCCTAGGGAGAAAGGGGGAAAGGACAGAAAAGCTGCTAAATAATCATTTATAAAATCAATTTCTACATTTTTCTTTATTGAAAAATACTTCTTAATAAAATAGAAACAGATGGATATTTAACATCTGTTACAATTCCAAAAATAGTATCATTCTAAATGGAAAAACACTAGATGTATACTAATTTAGTCAAGCAAAACAAAAAAAGTTGTACTAAAAACACCACTGTTCAATACGTCTCTGAATAACCTAATTAATGTAATTAGATAAGGAAAAGAAGTTATAGGTAAAGTTAATTGAAAAAGACAAGAAAATTAATTACTTATAAATTTTCACCTAGGAAACCCAAGAAGTCTACTTAAAAATATATAAGCAAAAATCTAATTCAATGAGGAGCTTGTTATAATAACAGTACATAGAAATAATAAATATGTATAAAACCACAATGCATGTAGAAATAAAAGAAATAATGAGCCAATTTATTACATAAATACAATAATCAATACAATTTTTAAGAATAAACTTATAAAACAACTATATAAGTAGAAAAATAAGGATAAATAGCTAACATATCAAAGAGAAAAGAAACTTTGAACAAAGTAAAAATTTCATCATATTCCTAGAAAGAAAATCTCAACATAATAAAGATGACAATTCTCCATAATTTAATCAACAAACTTAATGTGTGCTAATGAAAATCCATGGTTTGTTTTAAAATTAGAAAAGCTGATTATAAAAGTATGCAAGACTAGCCAGAAAATTTTGTGAGAGAGAGAGAGAGAAGTGAGAGAAAAATATCAGTCAAATATATTTTGAGTCTACAATATTTAAAATGTATTATTTCCACATATGTAGATAATAGAGCAATGGAACAAAATCAGAAGTCTAACTGACTTAAATACATGCAATCATTATTTTTACAATTATGATGGTGATATTCTAATGCAATAAAGAAAGTTTTTTTCAATTAACAGTACTTGGAAAAATAAATAGTTCTAAAGGGAAAATAGTTTAATGCATAATTCATACTTATATAAGGATAAACTTTCCATGAACCAAATATTTTAATGTTAAAAAGAAAAACAATAAAAACCGTAATATCACTAAAAGAAAGTCCAGGAGAATTTAAAAATTAATGTCAAAAATGTGGAAGACTTCTAAATATGGCATAAATCCAAGGGCCTTAAGAAATTTGTAGAATGAAGGGGAAGAAGGGTAAAGTAAACAATTCATTCCTTTTCAATATATTCACCCTTAATTTAACTGTAACCACTTTTCAGATCTTTCAATAGGTTTAATTATACACTCAAAAAAAAAAAGTTTTGTTTTTTCGCCCTCAAATTGCATGCAGCTTTAACCTTTTTGTCATCTGCAAATTTTCTTCCTCAAAGCTGTTCTGTCATATTCGGAAACAAATAATAATCAGGTGAAGCCAGTTCTGTACTATAAGGAGGGTAGTTTAACTTTTGGAAGCCACTGTTGTGAAGAGTAGCCAACACAACATTGTTCTTGTGCGAGGGCATGTTGTCGTGAAAAAGCAGCACCCCTTTGGTCCATTTTCTTTTCTTTTCTCTCTCACAGATTCTTTACACTGTTTCAGCAAACTAGAGTGGTACTCTCCAGTTATTGTGACACCTTATTATTGTAATCAATTAGCAGGATACCCTCCATATCTCAAAAAGCAGTTACTATGATTTTTCCTGCTGATTGAGATACCTTGAACTTCTTAGGGGGTGGCATGCCCTTTCCATGCCACTGCAGGGACTGTTATTTTGACTCAGATTCATAATAATGAACCAAAGTTTCATCACCTGTGACAATACAGTTTAAAATACTATCTTTGTCGTTTCTACAGTGGTGTAAAAACCATCATGAGGGAAGCCAGGATGGTTCAGTGGGTTGAATGCTTGCTTTGCAGCTCCAGGGACCAGGGATCCAGGCCTGGCCCTGGCCCGTGTGAACACATATGCTAAACTGTGGGGTGCTTCCCATGAGGTAGGCCCCCAGTTTGGTTCTTGCCAGGGTGTTTCCCATGAGGGAGGCCCCCAGCCCAGTTCCCATCATGCAAGCCCCACCCCCACCCCACCCCACCTGTGTGGAATAAAACCATGTTGAAAGCTGATAAAGTACAACTGTGGGGACTGCTCTGGGCCCTCCCCCCTTCTTTCTGTCTCTCTCTGTCTCTGTCTCTCTGTCTCTGTCAAAAACAAAAAAAAATAAATCTTAAAAAAAAATTGTCATGTACACTCAATGCACTGTTGTTTTTGAAGCAGTGTGAGCACTCTTGGTACACATCTTATACTGACTTCTGGTATCCTTAGATGCTGATGGAGACTATTCAGATTGGTTATAGGTGATACTCCAATCATGTTTGCAAGCTACTTTTTATTCAATCTAGAATCTTCCGCTACGAGGTTTCCAACAATATTTGATGATGTCTGAGGAAGTGACCTCAACAGGGCATCCTAAATGGAGGTCGTCTTCAATGAAATTTCTCCCATGCTTGAAAAGGCTATGCCACTTTTAAACCTGGATTTCTGAGGTCAACAGTCCTCATATATCATTAAAGTCTTTTTCAAAAGTGTTTGGGTTGTTTTTTCTTGTTTTGTGAGGACTTAATGATAGCACAAAATTCAATTTTACTCATACCTGGGTTTTTTTGTTTGTTTGTTTAACATGCTTCTTCAGTGATATCTCAAAGAGCATGGACTTAAGCTGAAATTTGACAAATATACTAATAAGTCACACAATCTAAATGTGTGCACTAGTAGTAATCCCACCTCTCTTAATACCCCCCAATTTGGCAGATTTAACGACCTTCTCTCATAAAAGAAAAACAACTAATTTGACCACTTTTTAAAAAGTTCTTGTGAAAGTCAAAATAAACAAAGCCAAAATACAATCCAAAAACTAGAAAAAATTACTTATAAATTACATCACTATGAGCTAATTTTTGTACATGTAAGGAGTTGTTAAAGTCCCATAAAAATTATATAAATATATTTGACATATAAGATGAAAAATATAAACTGACAATTTGCAGAAAAGACAATGCAAATGACTTTAAACATATGAAAAGGAAGTCTCAATCATAACAGAAAAAATACAAATTGAAATGTTCTGATTAGTTTTTGCCTGGTAGATAACCAACAAACAAAAACTTTGATCTTGCTGTGGCATCCAGTATATGAGGAGCAGATAATCTCCTTCTTTGTGACAATGGTGTTAATTGGCTTACTAATAATAAAAGAAAAATTAGCAACATAAAGTATTAAAATTATGAATGCAACTGTCATTCTCCCTATCTTTCAAGTCTTCTTCTAGAAATTACCTCATAATTATGTTCATATCCATGTGAAATGACATATACTGGGCTGATGTTGGTTACTATAGCTAAGTATATGCCTAAACTGTTGATGACAACTAGCATCTTCTCTGCTCTGCTCCATGTCTATAATTATTGGTTAATGTCCAAGCCATAGGAATCACTTCAAGTATTTTGAATATTATAACATTCCAGTGCAGTTCATAGAAGGTACGGTAAATATTAGAAACGACATTCAACATCATTTAATGCTAGGAAATTGGAAATTAAAACTTCATTAAAATACCACTACATATCTAATAAAATGACTTCTTTTAAAAAGTGATGGAGGGAAGGCTGGGATGGCTCAGCAGGTTAAGTGCTTGCTTTGAAGCCCTGGGGACTGAGGATCAAATCCCAGCCCCAGCCCATGCGGACCCACATGCTGAACTGGGGTGTGCCACCAGTTCAGTTCTTGCCGGGACCTATGTGAGAGGCTCCCGGCCCAGTTCCTGCCCTGAGCAACCCCGCGCCCACCTGTGGAGTGAAATTATATGGAAAACTAATGTCAACTATGGAGACTGCTCTGGGCCCTCCCCCTTCTCTCTGTCTCTCTCTGCCTCTGTTTATCTCTGTCAAAAATCAATAAAATAAATCTTTTAAAAAAAAGTGATGGAGAAGATACAGAACAAGTGAAACTTTTTTATACTTTCAGAGAAATAGAAAATAAAACAAACACTTTGAATAGCAGTTTGGCAATTTCTTGCAAAATTAAATATAAACTTAACAGAAATCTGATTCCAAGTGAAATGAAAATTTACATTTACACCAAATATTTTCAGAATTTTATAGTGTCTTTGTCCATAACTGACAAACAGATAACAATCCAACTTATTCTTCAACTGGTGAATTAAACTGTGGTACATTCAAGCAATAAAACACCACTCAAATTTTTAAAAAAGAAACATGAATATATATATAATATGCATTAAAATAGAAAGAAAATTATCTATACTTGTTTTCCCATATAAAAGAAGTCCAAATAGAGAGAGCCCAGGCTGGGCTCACTACACTAGTAAAAAAGCAAGCTCTGTCTCTTCTCTTTCACCGCACTTAGCATGTAGTTTTTCTTTTCCTGGTTGCAAGAAAAATTGCCAAAATCTTATCTTTGTTCTTCTTAAATAGCTTTTGAAATCTAATGGTCACTCTATAAAACTCTCCGATTGCAACTGTACATTCCAGTATATCTGAGGGATTTATTAGAGATATTGTGCAATCATCACCACAATCATTTTAGAATGTTTTTCATTACAGAAACATGCCTCATTACCAGCTCCTATATCAGGCAACCACTAATCTGATACTTTCTGTATCTATAGATTTGCCTTTTGGGGGGATTTTAAATACATAGAATTATGCAACATAATCTTGGTTTATTATGTTTGGCTTCATTCACTTAACATAATGTTTTGAGGTTCACCCATGGTATAAGTATTTAAAAAATGCAACATAATTTTGGTTTATTATGTTTAGCTTCATTCACTTAACATAATGTTTTGAGGTTCACCCATGGTATAAGTATTAAAAAAAAAAAGCAGCCAGAATCGAGGCCCATTTTTAGGTCAGAAAAAACCTGGTAAGCAAAATGAGTAAGAAGACAAAAGGAGTTAACAACAAGTGAAATTGGGGCATCAGTCATGGTGTGGGACTGAAAAAGCAAGAGAACTGAAGCAAATTTTGTGAATTCTGAGATCCCCTAGAGACTGTCTATTATACAGAACAAATGCATCTCCTTGTAAAAAATGACAGCTACACAATACAGCTCACAGTCATTGGGAAATTTGGCACTGTCCTGTGATGATTGAATCAGTAAAAATTGGGTTTAATCACATAAAAACAAAATGAAGGACAGCTTAGTTACAAAATCTTCCAGTTTATTCCATTTGATGACTTAAAATAACTTAATAATGATAACCCTCCCAATATATATATAAACACCTATAAATGACTGCAAAAGTGTAACAACATTTTTTCCACATGTGCTGTTAAGCATATTAAAAAATAAATAGAACAAACAACAAAAATCCAAGTGTCAGAAATTAAGAGAATATTGAATTTCAGAATTTTATAAAACCCTGAATATTTGTAGTATGGAAGCACAGTTCCTAAAATTGAAAAATAAAAGTAATGTATCTAGATGAATTGTAGTATTTTGTTGTGATAATGTCTATACTAAAAAAATATCTTAAGAAACACTGAGAGAGAGGAAACACTTATCCAGAAAAATAAATAAAATAAACTGGAGCTTTATAAAAACTGTAGGTGCCAGTTATATTTAATACACAGGGAATAAAAATAATAAAAGTATATATTGCAATATTATAAAATAAGTATAATGGAAATGAAAAATAAAAGCAAATATATCCAGTGAAAACTTAATCTGTCCAAAAGCTAGAAAATAAGAAAGATAAAAATCACAGGAAATAAAACCCCAAAATAAAATGCTATAACAGAGAAACAAAAATCTTATAAATTACAATATATATAAATGGGCTAATAGAACTGGTTTAAAAAGCTATTGCCTCTCAGAATGCCAGGATAGCTCACCATGTTGAGCACTTGCTTTGCAATTCAAGGTCTGAGGATTAAGTCCCAACTCTGGCCCTTGCACACCCATATGCAGAACTGCCACCAGGATCCATGCAGGAAGTCTCCAGTTTGGTTTCTGCCTCACTAGGCCCCACACCCACCTGTGTGGAATGAAACTATGCCATAATTAATGATGTATGGAGACTACTCTGGGCCCTCCCTCCTTCTCTCTCTCTCTCTCTCTCTCTCTCTCTCTCTCTCTCTTCCCCTCTCTCTCTCTTTCTCTCGCTCTCTCTCTCTAAAACAATAAATAAATCTTAAAAAAAATAAAATTATTGCCTCTCAATCTGGACTACAACAACAAATAAAATTTAACTACAAAATATTTGTGCGCTATTCAATATGTATATGAGGGCTATCTGGAAAAAGCACAACCATTGCAATATAACAAAAATAGTTACATGGCTGGATACTTTCTGGATTGTATATATGATGATTGAAGAATGAAGAATGAAAACACAAACTAGGCAAATAATAAGCAAAACTGTTGAAGAGAAAGAAAACAAGAGATGTGGTATAAGCTGAATATTACATATGAGGTTAAGAAAACTGTATTCTGATGTTGCTGGGTGCAGCATTCTAGAAATATCAATTAAATTAAGTTGATTGATAGTGCTATTCAAGTCATCTACATTCATGTTGATTTTATGCCTATTTGATACTAATGATGTCTTCAACTTTAATAGTGGATTTGTTCATTTCTTTTGTGGCTGCATATATTTTACAACACATGTTTTGATGCTCTGTTATTAGGTGTATACATATTTGGGATTTCTATGTCTTCTTGGAAAATAGAATTTTTTGAAATTACATAATGCGTTTCTTTGTCCCTAATAACTCTCCTTGTTCTGAATTTTGTGTTGTCTGAAATTAATACAGCTTTCCCAGCTTTCTTTTGATTAGTGTTAACATGATATATATTTCTCTAACCTTTTATTTTTGACGTTAGTCTTATAGACCAAGGGTGGCCAACAAGTCGATCGCAGTCGACCGCGAGGCCAATTTTGGTCGATCGTCGATTGCTCGCAATGTCTGGGGTGGAATTGCGTGTACCATGGACTTTGAAGCGATTGTAGAAGACAAGACTTTCTAGCAATAGTTTAATGCATTCTGGGAATTTGCCAAGGTCATAAATTTCTAGAATTCTGACAGCCTGACACTGTGATCTCTGCCCACCCAGACAATACATTTTGACTTATGTGTTACACTTGTCACCGGATGCAATGCGTGAACACAACAGTTATGACTCGACTCATCGAAGAACAGTCAGTTAGCTTGAATATTTGGTAGTGTCATACAGTAGCTTCTTTTCTTTTGTATTAACAGTATTATTATCAATCAATATTATTTATCCTCGGTGACCACGTTGAGTTTCAATTTTTCTTCTGTTTAAAATGTAAGTACCTTTTCTTTGTTTTAAATTAAATTGCTTTTCTTACCTATCTATTTACTTGATAAGTG
>PVKE010037405.1:0-15914 GCA_004027555.1 Craseonycteris thonglongyai
TTTTTAAATCTCATTAGAATACCAAGCACTTATATTATAACAGTAAACAGTAGGTCCTAGCTTAGACACTTACATTAAATGAGCATCTATTTACATGTAAAATTTTATATTGTTCAAAGATCTGTCATACATATGATGAGTAGATTGGAACTTTTCATGCCAGTGCCTTTTTTGTGTTATTGTTGTTTTTTTATAGGAAGCTGACTCCCGGTTGGTTTCAATGAAAAAAAAAAAAAAAAATCAATACAGCTTAGTGACCTAAACCAGCCAGAGATCAAACAAATCTAGAGGTCACGGTAGCAGATGAAATTTTACTTCTTCAAACACTGAATTAACTTGGACATTAGTTCATCTTGGAGAAAAATTGATTTTTCACAAAACCCTCTAATTTTCTGGAAGAATAAATGCTTCAGTTTCTTTCATGATACAGAAAATTACAGCAACCAGGAGAAAAGTATATATTTTACAAAAACAACTTTCTAAAACTTATCCAGCCCTCCAATAAGAGAAATTCAGAATATATCTTAAAATATATATTCTATCCACCAACATGCATTGGTATTTTTAGGTACTCATTTGATAGCACAACATTTTCTTCTAGATGCTAAGCCCCTTGAGAGAAGGACCTAAGTCTTATTCAGTTCTTCTTCCATAGTTCCTAGCACAGTGCTTCAGTAAAAATAGAAACCCAATAAATGTCTAGTCAACACATGAACTAATATATTTCTGGCACCTTAGTTTATCCTTAGTTGCTGAGTCTTTATATACCACAAAAAAAGGAAATAGTTCCCATAGATTTCTGTATAAAGGCAGAAACTATAACAACATTAGATATTGGTGGATCCTAATGGACTTACTTCCCATGCGGAGTCTCTTTCCACTTTAATTTTGGACTTGGCTAGACAAGTCTGAATTGCTCTGAGGTAATGACATCACAAGCAGAGCTTAATAAGCACTTGTACAATGACCCAGTCTTTTTGGAACACTCCCTGTTGAAGTCTATCTACCATGCCATAAGAAAACCCATCCAGCCAAATGAAGGCTGAGATGTCACACACAGAACAGAAACACCCCAGCCAATAAGAGCCAATGGGCCTCCATGGGATTGGGGTTACTTTGGCTCTTCCAGGCCCTAATGAGCTCCCATCTGATTGCAGCTTCATGCTACAATCCCAGTCAGCAACACAGAGCAGAAAAACTCCTCACTGGGCCCACCCGTCCTCCAAATCAGGAGGAATAACAAATCCTTGTTTTGATATGTAGCAACAGATAACTGAATGCAAGTGAAAAGACCACATGCTTCAGAGGAACACAACCATGGATCTTAGATTCCCTCTTCCACCTACCAGTTTTGAGACCTTTTGGCTCCTTGCTGATCCTACTAGTATCCTCCTTTCTTCATCTATAAGGTGGACAGACACTACCTCACAGAATCACTGTGAGCATTAAATGAAATAATGCCACACCTAGCAAGTACCCCTCAAATAGCTGTCATGGTGAGCACTCCTGGGATAATGTAAGTAATATGGACTTAATTTCTTGGTAGTGGTATTGAGAATCTTGCTTAGTAGGCTGACTCAAGCTGTATAGCATATCACTGTTCCTTACCTTCTTCTTAGCCTCTACCAGATTCACATGTTCAGAAAATGTTACAAGAGTCCATGGAAAAGCCTCCTGCGTGCCCTCCAGACCTCCACTCTTCTGCCTTCACCACAGTCCCTCATCCACGTGCAGTGTGACCTGTTCAAAGTCCGGTACCATCTCCCATCACTCACCAGCTTTATATCTCCCTACTCAAGCACCGAAACCTGAATAAATCCCCAAGCTCTTCCTCTGGCCCAGGGTGCCTACCTGGCTGCTCACTGCATTCTTTTCTCACTGCATGGTCCTCCTCTTTCCCCTGTGCAATGTCCTCACCAGCCAGACCAGTCCTCTTGCTTCTTCAAATACCCCAAGCTCAACCTGACTTAGGGCTTGCCATAGCTGCTCCTTCTACTCGGACCACACCTTCACCTGCCTCCCCGGCCTCAATCAGAGGTCACCTCAGAGAAGCATTCGGTGCTCAGTTCAAGCAACCCACACCCTGAGTCTTTCTAGGGGCAGCTGCCCTCAGTCATAAGACCTATGTGCTTATTTTGCCTTTTTTTCGTTTTCTTCTTTCTTCCTGGTCCTTAGAACTTGACAGAACATTTATTAGTTGTGTGTTTTCATGCACAATGCCTGTTTTCCCTTCTGGAATATGGAAGTCACATGGGATCAGGGTTTCTGTTTCATCCATTACTTTAGCCCCTTTGCCTAAGGCAGGGGTTCACAAATGATGGCCTACATTCTTGTTTTTGTATGGCACACAAGCAAAGAATGGCTTTACCTTTTTGTAACAGCTGAAAAAAGTCAAAAGAAAAACACTATTGCACGACAGGTACAAATTACGTGGACTTTAAATCAGTGTCCATAAATAAAGGCTTATTAGAACACAACCACATTTACTGCCTATGACTCCCGTTGCTTTAATATGGCAGAACTGAAGACCTGCAACAGAAATCATATGGCCCACATTCATTAAATACTATCTGACCCTTTAACTCCATCACACCCTACCACTTCACACACACAAATTGCTAACCCTGGTCTAGACCTGTGTCTGACTTATCACAGGTGACTGATCTTTACGGGTTCATGCAACATTTTTTAAAGAAAAAATATCCAACAGCAAAATTTCCCAGAATTTTTTTGAAGAAAAAATATCCAACAACAAAATTTCCCAGGACCCTGGCACAAGCAACATCTGACCAGGAATATGCTTCTTCATGAAAAGGCAGTCATGGACAAGTTTCTGACTAGACCTTGAAAGTCTTTCAGGATTTTTTTTTCTCTTGTCCAAAGACAGTATATGTCTCTATAAGGAACCGAATGCAATGTCTGCATTCCCATCAAGTGTTCTAATTGATCCACACACAGAGAAAATCTAAATGAACAGGACTGGAAACATTTGGAAAAATTAAACACTGATTTCTTAATAAAGCTGAAAATAGCCTAATAAAGCTGAAAATAGGCTCCTGGCATCCCAAGGCATGTTTATTTCCGTTTAAATAGATGGCTTCCCAGAGACTGTTATCAGCTCAGCAGGGACTCCGGGAGAGAAGTACTTTCCTCCTCCTGTGAATTTTAAGCTCTTTCCTGATGAAATTCAGCCAGAGACTGTAAAAAGCATCTGTCAGTCTGGATAAAAACAATAACCATGGTTAAATCATGCTAATACCTTCATTACTGGCGAACTCTAAACAGATACCAAATAGCCTCAGAGGAGAAGATCTAGAGTTTGACAATTGTGTGTGTGTGTGTGTGTGTGTGGTTGCTTGATAAAAGGACATAAAAATATCATGTGGAAGAGGAATAGGGTCACTCTCATTAGAGATGCTGTTTAGTGGCTTGTTCATTTACCTGAATTGGAATGTGGTGAATGTTTTGGTCATGGGGAAGTCTGATGGTCCTGCCACCACCACACAGAAGTGGTGACAGGCCCTGTGATACACTCCAGGCAGGGGCTGGCCTAGAGACGGCTTCTCTGGGCAATCAAGGAATAGATTATGCTACTGACAGTTGAAGAGGGACACTAAGGAGGGAGATGAATAAGATTCAATTGAACCCCAAGACCATTTCTAGAAGGAGAAAGAGATCAAAATGGTACCAGGGCAGAGACTTTGCTCAGCAAAAGCAAGAAAAAATGATCTCTTTCAAGAAATCTATTTCACTATCAAGAAGACATTTGAGAAGAGAGGAAGGACACAAAGAGTGTGCTAGAAACAATAAAATGATGAAATGTGCTCGCAGAGAGAATGAGAGAGAACGACAAAAAGAATTGAAAGGCTTTTTGAAAAGGCAGCAATTGGGCTGAGAACTAGCTTAAATAATATAGCAAATCTTTCTGATTACAAGATTTAGAGCCAACTACCATGAGGTGTCTAATTAGGTTAATTATCAATGTAAAGAGTCCAATATTTCAAAAAAAAACCAACAAACCACTTCATAGATAAATCAGGTGTTCACCTTAAATCTTTTTTTAAAGATTTATTGTATTGTTTTTGACAGAGACAGACAGAGACAGAGAGAGATAGAGAGAAGTGGGAGGGCCCAGAGCAGTCTCCATAGTTGAACTTCATCAGTTTTTGACATGGTTTTGTTCCACACAGGTGGGCAAGGGCCACAAAGGGCGGGAACTGGGCTGGAGGGCTCCTGCATGGGAAGCACACCACAGTTCAGCATATGGGTCCACGCGGGCCAGAGTCAAGATTCGATCCTCGGTCCCCAGGGCTGCAAAGCAAGTGCTTAACCCACTGAGCCATCCCGGCTTCCCTCACCTTAAATCTTAAAAATACCTCATCTTACAGATAAATATAATCAGGGTAAGTTGCTATGGGTACAGTGAACATGAAAGATAAGAAATGAAGGGGTGAGTGCAAGGATAAAAGCTTTGCATATCAAGTAATGGGCAGATAGATGGTCCCTTAAGATGGAAGCTCCCTCAGCTGTCAGTATCCATACCTGGGGCATCTAGTCTCTTGGCTTCTCAGGACCACTTTGGGAGAAGAAGAAGTCTTGGGCCATAAATAACATACACTAACACTAACAATAGCTGGTGAGCCAAAAATAATTGCAAAAAAATCTCAGAATGTTTTAAGAAAGTTTACAAATTTGTGTTGGGCCACGTTCAAAGCCGTCCTGGGGTGCATGCCACCGGCCGCAGCCTAGACATGCTTGGTCTATGTACTCACCCAGAATGCATACCCTTTCTCTGTTCTGCTCTTTTATCATTCTTTCACTGACTCACTCACTGACTTACTGGCTTACTGGCTCACTGGCTCACTCACGCATGCACGCACACATGCACACACGCACGCATGCACGCACGCACTCATTCTCTCTTACTCTTAGAGGCCCAACTGCCTCTGCGGAGCTTTCTCACTTCCCCTCTTGTGTGCTATCACAGCACCTAGTGTATAACTCTTGTTAGGATGCATATCACACTGCATTATAATTGCCAGATGATTGTTCATTTCTTTAACCCTGTGGGATCCTGGAAAGGACATTGATTCTTAAAGCTAAAGCCTTAGTGGCTTGCATAGCATCTGTGCCTGCTCAAAGCAAATCCTCAGTGGAGGACAAACAACTTTGCAGAACATGTGAACAAATGAAAGAACAAACAGATTAAGTCAGTGTGCAAACAAGTATCTTACCACTGGCAAAAGCAAAACTGGGATCAAAATAACCTAATTCCATCACAACATGAATACCTTAAAAATGTTCAATCCCAAAGACTTTTCTTACTTTAGAGAAAACAAGTTCTTTATAAATCAGGTATTCTCACATCTTTTTCTGATGCTTGGCATGAAGTTGATTTTTGACACCATACGTTTTCACAGAAGTTACATCTTTTATCAGTTTGAAAGACCAAAACCAGATGAAGTACCTTAGGCATGCTCTAGCCACAGCCTTAAATAATTACATATAATTTCACTTGAAATTCCTTTGCATTTATTTTCACAATACCACTAGTATATCCAGAAATCTCATTTCTTCCTTTGCTGTTATAGATTTCTGCACAATAACTTAACATCTTTCTTTCCTTTTCTCAGACAATGTTCCATTTAGGAGCTAATGTAAATGCCTAAAAAGGAAGAAACCCCCAAATAAGAAGAATGATTCCCTTTTTGTTATTAATAAAATCTAAAAAAAATTAAAAAATAAAAAAAGAAAAATACTGGAGTCAAAGTGAAAAAACTTTGAGGAATGGATTAAGTAGATAACTACCTACATATAATGTTTGATTTATGGATTGATTTATTATGTACATTGTATGGATACATTATGTATTATTTAATAGGCTATGTTAAAGTATAGATAAATATAGAATTATTACTTTTCCTTTACCATGATGTTACAGAATAATTTCATTTAATCTGTACCCATGGATCTTGACTTTAAGGCTGTCCCCAACTCAAAGCCATTTTTCAACTTCTCTAAAGTTTTCCAAACCTATCATCCCATCTGTCTAAGTTGTTGAGATAAAGCACTTTTTGAATCTATGTTTGATGATTTCATTGGAAATGTTAAAATCGCAAGAATCCAATTGCATAATATTAGGACTTCTTGTTTTCCCATTTGTCTAGTAGGTAAATATTTGTGATCTCTACAATGTGAGTAAAAAATTAAACTGTGTTATTGTTTTTTAAAAGGCATATATATATATATATATATGTGTGTGTGTGTGTGTGTGTGTATGCATACATATATATGTTTGTATCTGTGTGTGCATATATATACATACATATGTATACATACATATATGGACACACACACACATATATATACACATATATGTGTGTGTGTATATATACACATTCAACACTTGCAGTTGTGAGAACACCTTCCTAGGAATAATGTCTAATTCTGTGTTGATTATTTTTTTTTGGTGGGGGGGGTCTCTTTTTAACATTTATGCTCCAGTTAATTTCTATACAAATACCAAACTGGCATAGCTAATGTGAATTTTTTCTTCCTCCAAATAGTTTCTTGTCCAAAATACAAGAACTAAGAGACTACCTGGTAATATGAGAATATTTATAAAGATTAAATTCAAGGCAATTCCTTTATTCTGAGGGATTGAAAGGGGGAAAAGTACTCCCCTTACATTTGAACATATATTTTCTCTTTTGTACTAATATTCATTCATGTACATTTATTTTGCATGAACTAAATTTGGCATTAACCTTAGCAAAGCAGATGCTCAAGCTGACTAAGGCCCAGACCAGAGTCTTTCTCTGTAGATATTATTTTTATTCAGGCTGTGTTAGCTTCTAAGCATTCGTAAATTTGGTTGCAAGACATTTCAATTTTTTGTTAATTGTTTTTGTAAAGTACAGTCATTTTCCCCCACCCCCATTTGAAATGTCTTCTTTCTCTTTTCTTTATGTTTCTTGGATCAATTACAATTATATGTGCCTCCCCATATCAGAGTAAGCAAATTCATTTTGATCTGAAGAACATTTGCCCACAGTGATTTCCCATGTAATACAAGTTATCAGGGAAATTCCAGGGACCACACACCTCTCTTTAAAAAATTTCTAGCCCTGTAATCAGCTTCTAGAAGAAATTCTGCATATTTCCAACTGTGCCTTTAGTAATACTACTGGTTTTTAGCAACCTCCATAATCACCCAGAACTGAATCAATTTCTTCAAAATGTTCCTACTTTCAATATTCATCATTGGCTTATTTCTACTTCATATCATTATCTTAGTTATTCTCTTAATTCAACAGCCCCTAATTTCTCTTCTAAGTTTTGTCCCCTTTTATCTGCCACTACTACAATGAAGTAATTTGACTACTTGATGTATCATTTTTTAAAATGTCGTCTTTCTTCAATATTTGAGATGCTTAGTTCCGGCACCAAACTGTCTCATTTATGGGGCTATTCTGCCTTTCTCATCCTGGGCTATAGAGGCCACCTAAAATTTTGAGAAGCAGCTATATTTGTAGTGGTTGTACACTGATGCCACTGGCTCCATTGTAATCTTGACTCCCCTAACTTACAATCTGATTGACCCTGAGTAAGTCAGTTAACTTTTCTGGTCTTCAGTTTTTTGGTCCATATAATTGGCTTATGTGAAGGTTAAATGAGGTAATGTAAGTAAACCATTTAGAACAGTACCTAACACATAGAAAGTGTTTTTAAAATGTTAGCAATTACCTTTCCTATAAGTAGGCTGACCAGACATACATTTTAAATAGGACAGATAATGATGGTACTGTCCTGTTTCAAATGGTACCTATGGTCAGCCTACTGACACCTTGAATTTAGTCCAGTGAGACTAGGCTGACCATGCGTACTGTTTGAAAATGGACAGTACCATTGTTTTCTGCCCCCTTTAAAACAGAATGTCTGATTAGCATACTAATAAGATAGCCATATAATGAAGAAAAATTATCTAGAATCAGAAGCCTGGGACCCTCATCCTGGCTCTGTGATGGACTAGCTGTGAAATTTACCAAGGTATTTTGCTTTTATGGACTAGTATGCAAATGAGTGGGCTCTCTAAAAATTTCCTTAATTTTTGTGAGTCTATGGAATTATTTTCATGAGGAAACATTGATCTGTGGCTGAAACCTAGTCCACTTCCACATAAATGTATGAGAAAGTCACAATGCACAGATCCTCACAACCATTTACATACTTTGGTTAGAGGGCCACACTGCTATAACTAGAACTCAGTCTTTATATCCTGTTAGCTGTGGGACTTCAGGCAGGTTGCTTAACCACTTTGTGCCTCAGTTTTCTCAACTATAAAATGAGGATTACAGTAGTAATCATCTAATAGAGTTGACATGAGAATTAATTAAATTAATAAATACAAAGCGTGTAGAACCATGCATGGCACATAATAACTCATAACTATAATCATTATTATCTTCAATCCAATTTGGTACGAGTACCTGCTACCCTGTTTCCCCGAAAATAAGACAGTGTCTTATACCCTGTTTCCCTGAAAATAAGACAGTGTCTTACCCTGTTTCCCCGAAAATAAGACAGTGTCTTATATTAATTTTTGCTCCCAAAGATGCGCTAGGTCTTATTTTGGGGGGGATGCCTTATACATATTTCAGCGAGAGGCAAAACTGTAAGTAGGTCTTATTTTCGGGGGCTATCTTACTTTCGGGGAAACACGGTATATGCAAGGCACTATGCAGAGCAATACAAGATCCAGAACATTGGTTATAATATGTTTTAACCATATAATTTATTAAGGCTCAATTCAGGTAGATGAACAATTAATACAAGACAAAGAGTGAAATTAAGACGCTCAAGCCCAATAAGTTCATGTGAGTCTGGAGAGAATAAAGGGAGTATATCTGCACGGGGGCAATCAGATACTTTTTTATAAAGAAGCTACTATTTGAACTAGGCCTTGATAATAGGTATAGGTATAATAGGCAAAGATTAAATTGGAAACTTCCTTAATGAGAAAAATGTAATTATATAGGGGGAAATAACATGTTATATTTAGGTAAATGAAGGGGTCAAACTTGGTGTATATATATGTATGGCATATCTAGGAAAAGCAAAATCTCTCACAGTGAAAAGACAGTGTAGGTAAAAAATTTTGAAGGGCCTTAAATATATTCTAAATTTAGGGAAGTCTGAGGGAGATTGAACTGAGAAATGGCTATCCAAACACTGCTTTAAGATTTACCTAATGTCAATGTTGAAAATAAACTGAAATGAAGAATGTGACAGTAAAGAACCCAGTTTTTCCATTTGTGTTTTCTTTAACTTGTAGTTTAAGTGGCTTGTAATAAAACAAAACAAAACAAAAAAAGAAAAAGAAATTAAAATCAAGTTATACAAAAGAATGAAAAGAGAACATTTCATAGAAAAGAAAAACATGCTCAAGGCTTTTTTTCTGGGTTTCCTAGTGGACAAGACAATGTGGGGAATTCTCAATGAATTACAGACCTCCCATTATCTAGTAGATGAAGGACATAAATTCATGGTGAAAAATACATGTTTTCCAGGTCTTCAGTTTTGAGAGGAGTCTCCCCTGTTGACCTTAAAAATATTTTGTTAACAGACCTTGAGGAAAGCTGAAGAAAGAATGTTAAAGCACCCTTCTGTAGAAGCAAGTTTATGAAGACAATGGTGAAGAGAGATACAGACTGATCCGGTCTAGCAATACAACTTTGTACCAATCATTACTGATATCAGAATTGGAGATTAGACACCCTCTTTAATAGTCCTTGAGAAACCATGGTGATGAGAAGTACCATATGGTCACCTGACAGACTCATGATAAATAAGCACTTGTTTAAAGCCATTAAGTTTTGAAGTGGTTTCTTATGTAGCCACAGACGACCAACACAATCTTATTTAATTTTTACAACAATGCTATAAAGGTAACTGTTTAGCTTTATTTCACAGATGAGCAAACTGGAGATCAGAGAGGTTAAGCAACTTATCCAATGTCACACAACTCCTGTGTAGAACTGGGACCAATGTCAGCTATGCAACGTGAGTGACTGAGTGACTTATAAGGCCATTAACTAAAATAGAGCAAGAATGAGAAGTTAATTTAGAGAAAAATCAGATAATTTGTAGATGCTATTCTTTAGAACATTAGGACTCTAAACAAAGCAGAGTACATTGATAAAGCCTAAAATAAAACTGTCCAATAAATGTGCCACACAAATCTCAGGAAAACAGAGGCAGCCTGCTAGCCACCTGTTTTACTGCCTTGTGGGCATTAGTTTTCTTAAGAGAGGAGCAAGCTTGTAAACAAAGGTTCACAGACTGATGCCAGATGGGAGTATTTTACAATAAATTAGTTCTTCCAGTCCTCCACTCCTAGCTGTAAATTCACACCATTTCTTCTTTCTTCCTTTTTACCATCCTTCCTATCTTCCTTCCATAGGGATGTTCAGAGTGAGCGTAAAATAAGAGCTGGCCTTTGTTCTAGGTTCTGATGCTATAGGGATGACTCAGTCACTCCAAGGAAGGAACTGTACAGTGAGGTTAATGGGAAGGAAAGTATGTAATGGCAACCAGCAATGAAACACTAGGTAGGAAATACAGAGACCTCTCGGGGAAACAGAGAATTACTCCTCTTCATTTCAGCAGGGACTGGGAAGAGAGGCAGTCAATGCTTCCCAAAGGCAGGGATGATTAAGTCTAGTCCTCTGGGATGAGAAAGAAGGTCATCCCCTGAAGGAAAGGAGAGGAACCAAGACCATGTGCAGAAGCTTGAACTACAAAGTGTGTATAGCTCTTTAACAATGTGCTCAGCATTCTCTTTGGAGTACCATGCTGTGTTGTTATTATGGTGGGGAGAAGGGATAAAAATGGTGAACCCGGAGAAGGAAGCAGCAATCAGAACATGGGAGGTCTCTTATGTTATGCTCAGTTGACTTTCTCAAGGCCAAAGGAAAGTCACTGAATAAGACATTTTAATGACTGCGGCTTTGTAGTACAGATTAAAGTCAGGCAGTGAGATGCCCCCAGCTATATTCTTTTTTCTTAGGATAGCTTTGGCAATTTGGGATCTTTTGTGGTTCCACATGAATTTGATGATTTTTTTTACTCTATCTATTTCTTGAAAGAATGTCTGTAAGATTTTGATGGGAATAGCATTGAATCTATGTATTGCTTGGGGTAGTATGGCCATTTTAACTATGGTGATTCTTCCAATTCAGTGATAAGATGAAAATTCTGCCATTTGCAACAACATGGATGGAACTTGAGATCATCATGCTAAGTGAAATAAGCCATACAGAAAAAGCTAAGAACTGTGTGACTTCACTCATATGTGGAATATAAAACTGAAAGCAACAAAGGAAAAAATAATCTCATGGACACAGTCAATAGTTTAGTGGTTACCTGAGGATAAGTGGGGAGGCGGCTGGAAGAGGAGGGAGGGGGAGCTAAATATATGGTGATGAAAGAGTTGTATACCTGGAACATATATAATTTTTGCTGACCAATGTAACCCTAATAAATTTAACAATAAAAATAAAATTAAAATGTAATAAAATAAAATAAATGATATGTTCTTTAAATTATCAGATGATTTGTTTATTAACAGCCAATTCCTATAAGCCTTGTCATAAGTAAAGGAGATACTCCCCCCCTCCCAAAAAAAAGTTTTAAGTGGAGAAGTTATTGAGAAAAATTATGCTGATTGTACTATAGAAAACAGACTTAAGAACTATAAGCAGGACAGAAGTTAAAAGTAACAGAAATTAGAAAGTTGCCAATAATGAAAAATGCTAATGAGAAAGGAAGTACCAATGAGAAGGAAGAGAGGTGGGTGGATTCAAGAAATAAAAAGGAGGTAGGAGATTTGGTGAATAAGCAGATAAGATTTTCTCCTTAGTTGATAGTCAACTACAAATCAATATAATAATAAATTAAGCAACTTAGCCAGTAAGTTCCACTGACAGCAATAAAATAGTATAATTCAGCCAATTCTCAGAATTATTTGGGATGGTATAGAATGGATAATAATAAATATAATGATTTCCAAAATACAATTATTTTCCATGTGACAGGCACAGTGCTATCAGCTTTATGTGTATTTTCTCACTCAGTCTTCCCAACGACCCTATGAGGTAGTTATTCTCTCATTTTACATGTAAGAAATGTGAGGCGGTATCCCCCCTATTACTAATGTTTGGTTGGTTCAATTAACATATATTATTTATTTTATATGTGTCAGTTATGTTAGGATCTATAGAAGACAATGGGGAAAATACATGGTATTGTATTTTCTAAGTTAAGTTAAGTGGGAAAATCTAACACTGATATATGAAAAATTCCACTACGGTGTACTAGGTGTCATGACAGCAGTGTGGTCCAAGAACTGTAGAAAGATTCTGGAGATGACTATCTTTAACAGAAAGGAAACTTCACCTCAAATACACTGGCCAGCACAGAGTCCCACAGTCAAATAGAAGTCAATATCTAGCTACTATCTGCATTTGGGCAGCTTGTACCATGAATAAAATCCCCTAGTCCTGAGAGAAAGAGATACAGAATAGGGAGACTGAGTTAGGGTAGCATGGGTTTATGTGGTATTGGAGGTAGAGACTCTTTAAGCCAAAATCTACCCCTTGCTCCACAGGTCAAACCATGCTTCTGGTGCAGGACTAGATGTGCTCAGCGGAAGACACTGTGTGGGCTAATGGCGGCCCTGGGCAATGGCATGTCTAATGTCCAATCAAGAGAACACCGTAATTATTTTACAACTGTCTTATCCCTGCTGGCCTTATTTTTCAAGAAAGGCTCTAGATAGGGTTGAAAAACTAGATAGTCACTCACTTCCTCCTCAAGCTAAATCTTCTCAAATTTGGAAAGCCCTCTTGGTTTCCCAAATATTGTCTTTGACTTTATACTTAATGAGGACAGGCGAGATGAAGGTAGTATGAGAAGTCAGAGCCTTCTGGAGACCATAAGAAACTCAGGTTGATATCTCATGCTTTTAACTTGTGGTCCCTGACCTGTGGCAGGACATACAGGTTATAACTAAGACACAGAGATTTCCAAAATATGATTAAGGATCCACTGTTTTTCCCAATCTCACTTCTACCTACAGGCTATTCCTGCCAATAAAACTACCTTCAGTATTTATATACTTGATCTTGGCCAAAAGGCCGAGAAAAGTTACTCTAAGAATGTATAATCATTGCTTTAATTTCCCACTTGAGTAATAACAATTTCCAAGTACTCATAAAATTATTTTTATTTCTGAACTACGACCTCATAATACTGTAAATAAAATAAGACTATAGTAAAATGACTATAAGCATTTAAATTAGCTCAGTGTTTTTCATTTTCTTATATATACTCTTCCTTTGAAAGAGAGACGAAAAGAAAGTCATGAAAAACTGAAAGAGTAAGCATGGAGTTTACAGTCAATGGTTCTATTTATAGAGAAAAGAATCATGGGCCCAGTAACTATTACTAATAACTAGGGATGTGACCTGAAGACTCTCAAACCCAACTGGAAGGAATTCAAGAATCTACATTCCAGGGAAGCCGGGAAGGCTCACTGTGTTAAGCGCTCGCTTTGCAGCCCTGGGGACTGAAGACTGAAACCCGGCCCTGGCCTGTGCGGATCCATATGCTGAACTGGGGTGTGCTTCCCACGCAGGAGGCCCCCAGTTCGCTTCTTGCCCCCTGGTTTGGCCCCTGGCTCAAAGGGGCGTGCCTCCCATGAGGAGGCCCCCAGCCCAGTTCCTGCCCTGTGCAACCCTCTGCCCACCTGTGTGGAATGAATCCATGCTGAAGACTGCTGAGGTACAAATATAGAGAGTGCTCTGGGCCCTCCCCCTTCTCGTTGTCTCTATCAAAAACAATAAAAATCAATCTTAAAAAATCTACTTTCCAGGGGAGCTCAGTTCCCCAGGGGAAGGGAGGGGGGAATGGGGTATCTAGGAGGGAGTGAATGCATTCTGTAATAATTCAGCTTGATAGGCACTTTATTATTGAGGTTACAATGTATATTTTTTAGGCACATTTTATTGCACTAATTAACACTCATTAACAAAGTCTAGAGAGAAGACAGACTTCTCTGGAGACCGATGTACTGCATTTTCATGACACAAATAAAGAGAAAAATCCATGTGTCAAGTTCTGGGAAAGCCCCAGGACTCTCCAAACAACTCTGATCTATTGAGTGTCTCACATCAGAGAGAAGTATGATTTGTGGACTAAAATGGAGAATTATGCAATACATAGAAGATACAATAGCTTTGGCTAATTTCAACAAGCAATGTTTATGGCATTTTAATTCAACAGAGAAAAAATCCGACTTGATTAACTCGCCCCATCTTTTCAGAGCTGGAGCAGAAGTAGTGTATTCTGGAGTCCACACTAACCAAGCTGGTTGGGGTTTCTGAATGGGTGGACTGAGGCAGAATCTGAGTCAGAAAGGACCTTGGGGATAGCTCAGTCTTCAAGGTACTTATCGCTTAATTGATAGTACTGATGTGGTTTATATTATTAATGACATCCAATGTGGTACCCTGGCCTCCAATGTCTGGAGTATAGACATCTTTGTTTCCCATAGATGCCAAGACTGCAGTACGAATGCAGGTGGCATAGGAGGGCAGTTTGGGTCAATCCAGCATGATACAACTTGCCAGGAGCATGGCAGTAGGGTTGGCCGTACTCTTATTGGCTGTATTCCTACCTGCTTGCCTGGCAGCTGTTTCAACAACTGCGTTTGTGGGGCCATAGTTGACACCAGGTACCAGGCCTGGACCTCCAACCAACCCTGTGCAGATACTGTTGACAATGTTGCCATAAAGATTGGGCATCACCATCACATCAAACTGCCGGGGCTGGGATACCAGCTACATGGTGGTGTCATCCACAATCATGCCTTCCAAGGGGATCTGAGGATTGCGGGACGCCACCTTCCTGCAGCACTGGAGAAAGAGACCATCCCCCAGTTTCATGATGATGGCCTTATGCACGGCTGTCACTTTCTTGCGCCCCAGCTCCTGGGCTAGTCGGAAGGCATATTCAGCAATGCGCAGAGATTTGGCCTAAGTAATGATCTTGAGGCTCTCTATCACCCCTTTCACGCTCTGGTACTCCAGGTTGCTGTATTCACCCTCTGTGTTTTCCCGAACAACTAAGATGTCTACATCTCTGTGCCGGGTCTTCACACCTGGCAGACTCTTAAAGTGGGTGACATTAGCGTAGACATCCAGAAGGGTGCGGAATGTGTTGCTACGGGATTTGTGAGAGGTTGGCAGGTTGTAGTCAGTTTCAGTGATGCCCTTCAAGGCCACAAGGTTTCAACAGACTGACATGATGGCATTGTGAAAGTCTTCTTCACAAGAAGTGGAGTTAATCCACACCTCCCCGAAGTCCACAGGCACAGACGCATGTCTGAACACATTCTTTTTTTTTTTTTTAATTACATTTTATTGTTAAATTTAATGGGGTGACATTCGTTGGTAACAATTAGGTAGTTTCCAGAAGTACAAATCCACATCACATCACCCATGCATTGCATTATGTGTCCACCTCCTAGAATCAGCTCCCCCTCCATCACCATATATCTGGTGCCCCCTCCCACCTCCCCCCACAACTCTCCCTCCCCCCTTCTCCCCCTTCTCCAGGTAAACACCAAACCATTGAGTGTGTCCATAATGCTGGTGCTCTCTCCCACCTCCCCTCCCTCTCTCCTTCCCCCCTCCTCCCCTTCCCTCAGGCAATCATCAAGTGATTGGGTGTGTCCATAGGTCTCTGTGTCTTTGTAACTTTCAGTTTTATATTCCACCTATAAGTGAGGTCATATTTTTCTGGATTCTTTCAGTCTGACTTATTTAGCTTAATAAGATGGTCTCTGGATCCAT
>PVKE010037406.1:0-15899 GCA_004027555.1 Craseonycteris thonglongyai
CGCAGTTCATGAGTTTTTGAATTTTCTAGGAAAATATTTAATTCAATATTTATTCTTTAAATTGTCATATTTCTTTGCATTCTAGTATACCCATGAACATGAGTAGTAAACCGAAAAAATCGAAAACTTATCACTTCAATGAAGAATGGGAACTCGATTACTTTTTTACAATGGTGAATGATAAATGTTGTTGTTTAATCCTCGGTAGCCATTGCTAAAAAGGGTAGTCTGGAGAGACATTTTTTAGCTTTACATAACAAGTATCAAACAGATTATCCACTAAATTCTGAACTGAGAAAACATAAAGTTAGGGATCTTAAAACTCAATTAAATCAACAAAGCGTTTTTAAAAAGCCAAGGTTGAAGTCACAAGCAGTAACTACTGCATCATTCAAAGTAAGCTATCTCTTAGCAAAACAATGTAAGCCATTTTCCGACGGCGAATTTGTAAAGGAAATTTTTTTGGAAATGTCAGATTCACTTTTTGACGATTTTAAGAACAAGAGTGAAATTGTTGCTGCAATTCAAGATCTACAACTGTCTCGAAACACAGTGATGCGATGAATTGAAAGGATGAGTGGGAATGTAAAAGAGCAGTTATATAATGTATGACAACAAGTCGATCGCGACACACTTTTAAGATAAAAAGTAGATCTTATATACAGAAAAGTTGGCCACCCCTGCTATACGACTTCTATCATCTCTATTTACAGAGGAGAAAAATGAGGCACAGAGAGTTTGTGGCTGAGGTGACATAGCAGTGCGTGGAAGCCAGGTGGGTCCAGCTTCAGTTTATACTCCCACCTCCTCTTGGGATAGAGTAGCTTTTGTTATCCTTTTTGGCTGACATGTTTGTATTTTAATACAGCCTTTCAGGATACCGGGCCTTGACTCAAAGATGTGACTAAAGGCTACTAGATACATTTTTGGTGAGTTTGGG
The DNA here is from genome assembly GCA_004027555.1 of Craseonycteris thonglongyai. Classification (NCBI taxonomy): domain Eukaryota; kingdom Metazoa; phylum Chordata; class Mammalia; order Chiroptera; family Craseonycteridae; genus Craseonycteris; species Craseonycteris thonglongyai. The sequence goes on from PVKE010037406.1 coordinate 941, forward strand.
GGCAAGCTTTCTCAGGCTAGCTCCACCTTGTGGTTGATGGTCTACCAATTGACATTTCCTCATTTGCCCTCAGATGCTGTGCGGTTCCTAATAATGACCCTGAGGCACTACAAATTCCTGAATCATCAATGACAGATTACCCTGGGCACAGCCTGGTTCATTCACTATGTAAGTACTAACTGAGAACCTAGCACCAGGCACCCTGCTGCCTTCATTAAGCTGTAGTTTGATGGGGGAAATACATGCTAAAGACCAAAATTCAACTGAGTAAATCTGAAAATCTAATTGGCTTTATTAAATGATTCATGAATACGGCAGCCTCCCATTTAGCATCTAGAAGGGCACTCCCATGAATGGTACAAAATGGAAGGTTTTTATTGGCAGAAGAAGGGTGGGACTAACACGTTAAAAAAATGGGTTATTTCAGACAAGGACACCTTGGCTTACTAAGATCGTACATTGCTATGTTGCCTAAACTGGGTACACGGAGACATAAACCCTCTTAGGGCAGAGCGCCTACTTTTTGGTTTCAGGTGAGCAACCTGCACCGTGCATTTACTTTCTACAAGGTAGATTTTTAAAAGGCTTGCAATAATCCTGCCTAGTTCTTTTTACACAAATACTTTATGCTTGGTATTGTTTTACAGAACTGCTACCTCCACCACAGTCCTGTGAGGGGGATGTTGTTATTCCTGTTATACAGGTTCAAAAAGTTTAAATAATGTGCCCAAGTCATTTCACTACTAAACACGTAGGAAAAAGACCCAAGTCTTCTTGATTCCAAATTCATTTCAAAGCTCCTTCCTTAAATAAGCCCAAGATAGGGGTAAATTGAGGCCCTTCCTACAGATTTCTCCTTTGAGGAGAGCACTACTGTAAATAGTTTTTACTACTGCCACACTGACTCTGACCTCTAAGAACAGTTACCAAAGAGAAGAAGCATGCTTTCCTCTTTCTAGTTATCTTCTTGCTCAGTGGGGTGTTCCAGCAATCCTCTTCCATCCTCTAAAGGCCTATCAAGCAACCAAGTACAAAATGTCCTGAAAAGTATCCTTTTTTAAATTTTTTTATAGGTTTATCGTTTTTGACAGAGACAGGGAGAGACAGAGAGAAGGGGGAGGGCCCAAAGCAGTCTTCAGTTTTCAACATGGTTTCGTTACACAGAGGTGGGAATGGGCCAAAGGATCTGGGCTGGGGGGGTCTCCAGCATGGGAGGCATGCCCCCTCAAGCCAGGGTGCAAGAACCGAGCTGGGGGTCTCCCACATGGGAAGCACACCCCAGTTCAGCATGTGGGTCCACACAGGGCTGAGGCTGGGATTTGATCCTTGGTCCCTGAATGCTTAACCCACTGAGCCACCCTGGCTTCCCCAAGTGCCTTAAAGTTTCGATTGCTCCATGAAGTTCAAGGCAAATTACCTTTACAATGCAGTTCTAGGGCTGCTGGGATAGCTTAGCAAGTTGAGCACTTACACTGCAACCACTGGATCTGGGATTGAATCACGGCCTAGCTGGTGCAACCCATGGGCTATACTGCGGTGCAACTGGTAACCGGGTGAAGATTCTTGCCTCCTATGCGGGAGGCCCCCAGTTTGGTTTCTGCCCCATGTGGCCCCCTCATTTCTACCTGTGTGTAATGAAACCATGTCACAACTAATGATGTACAACTATGGAGACTGCTCTGGGCCCTCCCACTTTCTCTCTCTCTCTTTCTCCCTCTATCACCTTCTCTCAAACAATAAAATAAATATTTTAAAAAAATGCAGTTCTAACATTGTATGTTGGAGATATTTTTTCCTAGCAATACACTTGGAGCAAAGGTAACCTTTGCCTGGGGAAACATCAGTATTCTCAAAAACAGTGACGTTGGGGGGATACTGGGATGGCTCATTGGTTGAGTGCCTATTTGCAGCCCTGGTGTCCAAGGATTGTATCCCGGCCCTGCCCTGTGTGAACACATGTCCCATATGGTGAACTGGGGTTTGCCCCCAGTTCTGTTCTCCCTGGGGCGAATTTCACATATGGGAGGCCCTTGTTCAGCTTCCACCCCAGCCCTGCTTCCCATGTAGGAGTCCTCCAGCTTGCGGAGACCCCCAGCCTGGCTCCTGCCCCGAGCAGCCCCGTGCCCACCTGTAGAATGAAACCATATGGAAAACTAATGATGTACAACTATGGAGACTGCACTGGGCCCTCCCCCTTCTCTCTGTCATAATTAATAAAAATTAAAAATAAAACCACAACCAATGACATTGATTTTTCTTACATGTTCTATGTTTGTCCTTTTTTAAAATGAATAAGGGGAGAAATCAGACATGTTCTCAGAACATGCACCTTTGGAGGAGGTGTGAAGGAGCAAGCTTTGCACAAATAGGAATTGAGGTATGTTTCTGCTCTGCCATAAGGTGGATAAAGCCCCAAGCTTCATGACTGAGTTCTGATTCACCCTTTGCATTTCTTTTGAATGCTCATACCCAACACTGAGGAGAAACCGGGAGCAGAAGGCCTGGGGGAATGGCCACAGAGAAGGTGAGGAAGAGGTAGAACGGAGTACTTAATGCACTGATTCTAACCAGCAAAGAGGTAAGGTGGGTGAAAATAGTCAATCAGAAGAGGGACTGCCAGAGGAAAGAGAATGGTTGGAAATGAACTGGAAGGTAAAGGAAAAACAGAGGTAAGAAAGAAATGCTTGCATGGGGAAGAGTATCGCTCTGTCTTTACCATGAAAGATCCGGCATTCTTGCTATGGACCCTTCCGATCCCATCTCCCTATCACTCAACTCCAGCCAGACTAACTTCCCTGCTGCTCTTTTTGTTTGTTTGTTTTTTAACTGAACTGGGGGGGGGTCTCACCGCATTCGGGAAGCACACCCCAGTTCAGCATGTGGGTCCGCCTGGGCCAGAGCCGGGATTCGATCCTCAGTCCTCAGGGCTTCAAAGCGAGCGCCTAACCCGCTGAGCCATCCGGGCTTTCCCCCTGCTGCTCTTGAGTGTTCCAGCTTTAGGATCCTCCACGTGCTGTGTCCTTCCCACACCCCCACCTACTGAGCTGTTCCCTCACTTCCTGCAGGTGGTTGCCCCATCCACACCCTACACAAAATAGCACCTCCCTCTACTCTCTATCTTCTTTTTTTTTTTAATTTAAATATTTTTATTTATTTATTTTTGACACAGAGAGAGAGAGAGAGAGAGAGAGAGAGAGAGAGAGAGAGAGAGAGAGAGAGATACAGAAACAGAGACAGAGAGAGAACTGAACTGGGGGAGCTCCCAGTTCAGCATATGGGTCCGCATGGGTCGGGGCCGGGATTCGATCCTCAGTCCCTAGCGCTGCAAAGTGAGCGCTTAACCCACTGAGCCATCCCGGCTTCCCCTCTATCTTCTTTACCCTGCTTTATTTTTAAAGCTGCAATCACCAACCAACATACTGTGTATTTGGCTATTGTCTGTCCCCACTTTCTCAGAAGCCAAATTCCATGTGAGCAAGGGGTTTTGTTTTGCTTACTGCTCTATCTCCAGTCCCTAGCCTGACTTTGTCGGGGGTGGAGGCTCAATTTATGTTGAAAGAACCAAGGAGTGGATTCAGGTGAGGGAGAGGGTACAGGAAGAGGTATGCTCAGGAAAGGTGTGTCGGCGTGTGCTTCCACTCCCAATACTATAGCACACTTGCCATTCTTTCTCTTGCCCTCCCCAATTTAGAGGCTAAGGACAAAACGCGGAAATGTGGGAAACAGGGGAGAATCCAAAACAGTCCAGCTCAAATTCTGATGAAAAGTGCACAGAAGGACTGAAAAGTAGAGAAGAAATGCACACGCAGAAGTGAAAGCGTGAAAAGTAAAAAGAGCAGGCGAACAGACGTCATTCTCGGCTGGGCGAGGTACTCCCCGTACGCTCCCGTATCGACCACCACCACTTTGGAGAAGGAAAGGCCTGTCTTCCCCTGCGGGCGACCCCCTAACTCCCAGCGGACGAGGCCCCGGCAGGCGCCAGGGAGAGCCCCAAAGGCGGCGGAGACTACAATTCCCAGGGTGCCGAGCGCAGGGGCGCCTGCGCAGTGCGGCGGGAGGCGGCGGTCTGTTCTCCGCTGAGGAGGAGCGGGGCAGAGGAGGGAGGCAGCGGGTGAGAGTTCAGAGTTCAGCAGCAGCAGCCCGAGCCCATGATTCCCATATGCCCTGTAGTTTCTTTCACCTATGGTGAGTATAATGTGCCCCACCGAGGCCCCTGCCCAGCTCCCTCCCCGGCCCGGGTCAGTGGGGAGGCGCGGGGGTTGGGGCTGGCTCCGGGGAGGAGGCGGCGGCCGCCACCCGGGCGTGCAAGTAAGTGAGAGTGCGAGGCGGGAGGGGGAGGCGGCGCGGCTGCGGCCCCGGCCTGGGCGAGGGCGGCTTCTCACAGGGCCTCTCTCTCTCCCCCCTTCCCTCCTTCGGTGTCTCTGCCCCTCCGCGCCTCTCCCTTCGCCATGGGACCCGACTCCCCGTGCCCGCCGCAGTGCCCAGCCGGCTGGGGGAAGATGCCAAAATGGCGACCGGCAACTACTTTGGATTCACCCACAGCGGGGCGGCGGCGGCGGCGGCTGCGGCCCAGTATAGGTAACGGCTCCGCGCCCTCACCCTGCTCTCCCCCATGCTCGCTCCTCCGCCCCGATGCCGCCCGCACAACGCCCCCGCACCGGCGCCAGCCGGGCGGCCGGGAGCCGATCGCGGCGGGCCTGGCCCCGCGGCCTCTCCCGCCCCGCCTGGCCCGTGGCGAGGAGCGGCCCCCACCGGGGGCGGGACGAGGCCCGGCCGGGGTGTGGGGACGTGGAGGGCCCCCGGGGCTTTCCGCGGCCCCGCAGCCAAAATGGCCTCCCGCTGTCTGGGAGTCCCGCCGCCACCCCCGCCCGGCCAGCGGAGGGAGGGAACGGAGGCCGCGGCTCCGGTCTCTCCCCGGTCTCCGTCCCCGCCTGTCCTGTCGGTAGCTCTGATCTCCCTCCCACTTGGGCGTAGAACGGGTGCGCGACGGGGCGCGCCGAGTCGCAGGGCGCACGGGCCTCTCTTCTCCCTTGACCGCTCCCGTGCTCCAGTGTTCGCCCGCTGCGAAGATAACGTGTTTTCTTAGGTCCCTCTCCTCTGTCCCGTGGCTTCCCCTGGTCCTCCGCCCGAGCCCTGCAAACGAGCCACGGGTGTCACGACCGTCACTGGGAGCCTTTAGTGTTTCCTCCAAGGAGAGATGTAAACATACCAACCACCTGTGAATTGTATAGTGGGGTAGACTGAAAAAGACGTGCGAAGCTTCCAGTGTTGATGAGTGAGCCCACAGCTGAGTTCTAAGCACTGAGTTTAGGCTCCAGGTGGGCCCTTCAGTCCCCATAGCGGGTCTTTTCATCTGTGGAAAAGAACGTGCCAGCGAGATCGTAGAGTTCCTGTAATATGCACCTTATGAAATCCCTACCTTAAGGAAAGCTCTAATTTCTGAAACGTTTGTGGTTCATTATCAAAAGAAAAGGAAAAAAACTAGAAATTTTTTGTTGTTACTTTTGGGTCAGTCTGAAATAGTCTCTTTCAGATTCAAACCATAAGCCTACAGGGCTCCTGATGGTGATAAGGTTTATATATATACACGAGAGATAATATTAGATATCTGTGTATTAGATCTATTAGCCATTGATTAAACCCAGGTTGATCTTTCATCTCATTCACTTCAGGCAGCGAGTTGTGTAATGGAAAGGGCATCATTGAGAACTAGAAGACCTGGGTTCCAGTCTCATTTGCTCTTGATTTTATGACGTTGAGGACATCACTTATTTGGGCTTTCATTTTTCTCACCTAAAAATGAGATACTTGGCTATATTTGGGGGTTAAGATTTGTAATTCTGAGAAAGTTGCCATGTTTTATGAAATTCTAAGATGCCATTTACTGTAAGGGGTATCATTTTATGTATCAGTAAAAACATTGCAACCAAAATAAAACATTGCTACCAATTAACATATGACAATGCTTAAGACTGTTGATTTTAAGAGAAGTTAAAATGTATAAATGTGCAATGAAGTTGGTGTTTCACTAATTATTGAATGCCTAGAATACATGTGGAATTTTGTTTACAAGTCTCTTCAGGCATATATTCCAGAAAAAGGATTGAGATGACAAGTGATTGGGGCAAAAACTTGGAAATTTTCAACGTTAACAAATCCTTTGTTTACAAGTTGTGATGATTAAACAACAAAATCTCAGCTACTTTGTGAAAATCTTTTAAGGGCTCACAATTTTCATGGAGAGTGAAAAAATTAAGCCATTTTCTTTTTCTGGAAAACGAGAGCGCTAATCAGCATCTGTGCCATAAATTTAGTGCTACCAAGTACTTTGTGTTCTAGACAAGGCTGTATTTAACCATTAAAATTTCACTTGTTTTACCCAATATTTTTCTGTTACTATGGGCAGAGTGATAGCTTTTGGATTTTTAACAGAAAATTGTAGTGGGTGTGATTCTTTGTGGCAGTTTTGAAATATTTTTCTAATGTGAACCTACATGTAGAAATGAGGGGCAGAAATGCCAGTTTAAAGATCATTATTTTTTGGCGAATTACTTGCATGAATGTTTTATCCCAATATTAATAGGAAACTATTGAAGAATGTCTGTAACATATTTTTTTCTTTGGTTTTGAATCTTGTCAGGTTTCAGTAAACTTAACAATCCAGTTAATGCATATTTTATGTATGTCTAGTGAGAAAAGACTAGTCTTATGATGTTATTTGTGTATATATCTGCAAAACTAAGATGCTTTGCCCTTGTATATAAATATAGTATATGGAACTTGTTTCCTTTTGATGGGGAAGAAATCAGGCCTAATAAAGCTAATTACTTTGGCTTAAGGAAAATGAACAAATAGCATTAATAATAAAAGCGTATGCAAAAAAATGCAGTGATGCTCATTTTCATTCCTGTTTAGAAATCCTGATAATGTAACTTTTAGACATGGAAGACCAAGGCTTAATTTGCAAAAAGCAATTTATTTATTTATTTATTTTTAATCTGAAGGATGAAAACTTAGAAATCTTAAACGTTTACATGTGGATGCTGTGTGAATAGTTTCTTCACATGTCATTGAATACAGATAACTAGAAATAACTATTCTAGTTACTTATTAAGTTTAGATTTAGTTCAGGTTCTTAGTGTTCTTGGATAGTGGCTATGTAACAATAGATTAAATTTATTTTAAGCTTAGGCATCTTTATTGCTTGTTAATATTTGAGATTCATAATGGCATATTAAAGAGATTTTATAAAGCTCTCATAAATTCTGCTGCTAACAACTTTTAGATAAACCAAGTTTTTCATTTCTGTAATGTATTTCTGTGGTAAGCATTTAATCCTTTTGCTACATGTTCCATCAGCCACTAAGTTTTCCCTACTGCTTTATGTATTTTTAAGGCAAGGAAATAAAACTATTAAGCCATTTGCCACTCTTGCAAATGTAATCTTCATTTTCTGACCTTCCATTTGCTCCCCCACCCCCCCAGCCTCTTGGAAATGAAATCAAAATATTTTTAAAAGTATTTGTATGTGTTTATATGTGTTTCTGATAGGATGTTAATTGGGTACACAGGACAATGTGCTCAAGCATGGTGAAAAAATATGGATGGCTTTATGGCAGAAAGGGAACTTGTTTGGAACTTCAGTAGATTACCTTTTTTTGAGAATTTTTTGAAAAATTCATTTTAAAATAAGTCTTGGAAAAGATTTTAACAGTTATAAGGAGTTAAAGATAGCACAGACTGAGGAAAGATAATTGCCAATGGAAGAACTTTCTAATTGTTTCATGGGATTAAAATCATTACCACTCATTGGCAATGATACAGAAGTCGTCATAGGAATTCTTTAGTTTTTAAAGGGGTTTGTGACATACAAACATGTGTATGTAATATGAAATAAAGTAATCCCGTTATATTCCACTATTAATAGGACATAACTATTTCTTTGAGAGTTTTAAACAGCCAGTTTCCCTTATTTAGAAAAGCCTTGGACATATCAGTTCCTTGTCATCTTTCTATCTAGTCAAGATACTTATCAGTTACCTAGATAACCTAAATCTTTAGCTTGTGTTTAATTTTCTTTGTTCTGTATATAACTCAGTGTATAATTGATATCTGAATGTTATTCTACCCTCAGTGTAGTTAGCCATTTAAAATAATCATTTGGCAACTTTATATATCCAGTGTTTATTGAATTTGAAGCCTGGAAATTGTATAAAGGTGCAAAATAATTACTTTATTCCCATGTTCTTAGAGTCTTAGCAAATGTGTTAAATGATAAATGTTTTAAGTTTATGTTTAAGGGTTTTGACTGTTTACTGGACATTGGTTTAAATTAAGTATCTGTTTGTCAAAAGAAGGCATCTCATCTAATGATTCTTGAGATGTCTTTAGGACCTTCTGTTCCTGAAAGAAAGTATCTCTTTCACATCACTAAGGTAACTGGGGCAGGCTGATTAGCTGGTGAATTTCTCCCCTTTTCCCTTCTCTTTCTTTACTTTTTATTTGAATGTAGTGTTAAGAATATTGTATCTTGAAGGAAAGAATAAAAGTAACACTAGTAAGGTAGAAAAGGAGTAATCACTAACTGAGAAGGTAAAAAAACCAGGTGAGCAGGTTTTTGAAACAAATCGTGGTGATGGAAATTTACTGACTACAAAAAAAAAAATTTACTGCAACTACTAATTATATCAGCTCTTCCATTGTTGAATCAGAGATCTTAGGATTCTTACTGCATGAATCAGTTTGAAATAATGAACATTTCTTTCCAGAAGGATTGCTGCTGTTAAACATTGATATTTTCTGTATGTTATATTAGCTTTATTTTTATTTTTTTTTATTTTTATTGCTTTTGACAGAGAGAGAGAGAGAGAGAGCTACAGAGACAGAGAGAGAACTGAACTGGGGGAGCTCCCAGCTCAGCATATGGGTCAGCACGGCCGGGGTCAGGATTCGATCCTCGGTCCCCCGGGCTGCAAAGTGAGCGCCTAACCCACTGAGTCATCCCGGCTTCCCTTTTAGTTAATATTTATATACTTACTATATAAAGCAGGGCTGGGCTGCCTAAATTAAGAAAAAAGTGTAGTGTACCCCACATTATGCCAGGGCCTAGTGGCTAAGCAGCTAAACGTAAACACATTTTTTGCACTCACACATGCTAGAAGCGAGAATCGACTCATCACTATTGGGAGAACTGTATGTACTTGAGCAAGTGAAAATAGCTAATGGACCACGACACTTGGAAGAAAATGAGAAGTAGCCCTTGCCCAAAAGTCTGCCCAGGCCTGATACAGAGCTTCATAATCTCAAAATGTTTTAAAACTGGGTACTTGAGTATTGGTAGGACTCATTTTTAATGTCGAGTATGTCCTGTTTATCTACTGTGGGTGCCAAAAAAATGTATACACATTTTAATAGATGTTATCTATGTATTTTCAAAGTTGAATTACGGTAGCAATGTGTAGTAGGATGTTTGTTCTAAAGATGGTTATTAATCAAATGTTAGCATCACCATGCAAAGGGCAGGACTGTCAAGAAAATGGCAGAAGCTCGGTTAACATTCGAGGAGCACAAGAGCATTTCGAAGTGGTATTTGAAATCCAAGAATGTTTTAGAAATACAACAGTGAAGGTGCAAGTATGCAACAGAATCTCCAGCACGCCTAACAGTTGCACACATTCATGATAAATTTGAGATACATGGTAAATTGAAACAGCATGCTTAGTGATACAAGTAGACACTTTGGTCAGCATTGTTCAAGCACTAGTTTGCCATAATCAGAAGAGTCTAGACACTGATGGTAACCACTTGAAGAACCTCTTGTAATTGCAGAAGTCAAATGTTACCGTACTTGTATTCATCTTTTTTTATTGGTATATATTGAGTTTTACAATTTTAATACAATTTTTTTCTTTCTTAAAATGTGTATACATGTTTTGGCACCCTCTGTATAGCCACATAGCCAATTAAAGCAAGTAGAAATAAAACCAATGAGATAGAGAAAACTCTTTAAGGAAAAAATACATTAGGACATAAAGGTCATAAAAGAAGACAAATGGAAGGTGAGCCATGTTCATAGAGTGAAAAAACCAATGACATCAAGTTACCAATATTTCCCTCAGTAGTACATATATTTAATGTAGTTCCAATCAAAATCTCAAGATTTTGGGGGTGATTTATTTGATAAAAGGGTTCTTAGGTTGATAATGAAGAGGGTATTTGCCCAAAAGCATCTGTAAGGCATGATTAGAAAGGTCTTACTAGTTACCCAAACTTTTTTTTTTTTAAAGATTTATTTATTGTTTTTGACAGAGAGATACAGAGACAGAGAGAAGGGGGAGGGCCCAGAATAGTCTCTACAGTTGCACATCATCGGTTTTTCCACATAGTTTCACTCCACAGGTGGGCTTGGGGCTGCACCAGGCAGGAACTGGGCCGGGGTCTTGCCCCGTTGAGAACTGAACTGGGGGCACTCCCCAGCAGCATATGGGTCAGCACAGCCGGGACCGGGATTCGATCCTCGGTCCCCGGGGCTGCAAAGTTAGTGACTAACCCACTGAGCCGTCCCAGCTTCCCCTGCCCAAACTTTATTAAACATTTTCCTGTTGAATAACTGTTTAATAAAACATTTAATAAAATTTAGGTACCCAAACTTTTTTCTGTTTAGTAAAGTTTGGGTAACTAATATACAAAACTAATAGATAGACACTGAGTTTAAAAAAATTTCCACAGGGGAAGCCGGGATGGCTCAGTGGGTTAAGCGCTCACTTTGCAGCGCCAGGGACCAGGGATCGAATCTTGGCCCCGGCCCGTGCGGAACCATATGCTGAACTGGGAGCTCTCCCAGTTCAGTTCTCTCTCTGTCTCTGTATCTCTCCCTCTCTCTGTCAAAAATAAAAAATAAATAAATAAATAAAAAGTAAAGTAAATTAAAATGTATATTTAAAAAAAAAAAAAATTTTTTCCACAAATAGACTTATGCTTACAGGCAGTTGGATTAGAACGTATAGATGTTTACAAGTATTTGTCAAAAAAAGTAAATCAGCCAAATTATTCAAAATTACACCAGGTTAATCAGAAGACTGTCCTTGGGCTTATACATGTAATAATTGACAAAGTATGTTAGAATTACTTGGATACATGATTAAGGGTGAGGTGTGCCTACTGTGCTTGTCCATAAATTGTCCTTGGCAGCACTCATCATAATTAGGGTATTGTTCTGTCTATGGCGTTTCTTAGTGTTTTGTGAAAACTATGTGCATGCAGCTCTTAATTCATACTTAACAGAGAGCTAATGAAATAAATAACATTGGGCTGTTTTGTTTTAATATTAGTCTTATGTAATAAGAGGGCTGTCTGGAAAAAAATCAGCCATTGTCAACATAACAAGAACGGTGACATGGTTGGATACCTTACAGACAGCCCTCGTATGTATATTAAAATACATTGATAGGGAGTAACTTACATGGTAGTTATATCTATATATAGTTATGTCAGTATATATAGTCCCTGCTCTCAAGGAGTTTATGCTTCTGGGTGATGAGAGTGGAGCCATATATACTTAGAAATAATTATGCCATGATAATGGTCATAAATTCAGTTTTAATGAAATAACAAAATGGGGAATTGGAGAATTCTGACTAGGAGTTTGTGGTAGGCTTCATGGTCTTTCATTCCAAAAAAGGGAAGTGGGGAAGCTGGGATGGCTCAGTGGGTTAAGCACTTGCTTTGCAGCCCCAGTGACCAAGGATCGAATCCCGGCCCAGATTTGTGCGGACCCGTAATCTGAACTGGGGTGTGCTTTCCATGTAGGAGGCCCCGGTTAAGTTCTTGCCTCTGGTTTGTCCCCTGGTTTGAGGAGGCATGCCTCCCATGCAGGAGGCCCCCAGCCCAGTTCCCACCCTGCATGACCCCAGCCCACCTGTGTGGAATGAAACCATGTTGAAAACTGATGACGTACAACTATGGAGACTGCCCTGGGCCCACCTCCTCTCTCCGTCTCTTGTCAAAAACAATAAGATCTTTTTTTTTAAAAAAATCAAGAATAGATCATTTTAGACAAAGGAAGCCAAGACAGGTATGGAAGAATTGGTGGAGATGATTGAGAATGGTTGGGCTCTGAAGTCAGCCTACCTCACTCAGGTGAATCCTGGATCCCTCTACTACCTGCCGTATGACGTTAAGCAGTCTTTTGACGCTTCAGTTACTTAATCTGGAAACTGGAGATAATAGTAATTTTTGCCTTATGTCATGGGATTTAGGTTTTTTTTTTAAGTTCTTTGTTGAAGTATCTGTATATATAAAAAGAATTATACCTATAAGAGTATAGCTTTATGAAATGTCATATACTGAACACACCATCAGTACCCAGATCAAAAAAACATTTCTCATCCTGTGAGGCCTCAACAGTCTCCATTGTGTTGTTTTGAAAGGTAATATTTATAATGTGCTCAGGACACTCTAATATATATTATATTACATCCCTGTCAATGTTAGTAGACAGTGAAAATGGAGCTAAGAAAAGGGATAGGGTTGGTAGTGTAAATCTGGATATTACCCATTTGGTGGTAATCCACTATTGTAGCTATTGTAAGTATGGTTGAAACCAAATAAAGTACGGTGCCTGGCATCCAACAAACATTAGTAAACATTTTTGGATAATATGTGTGTGTAAGGTAGGGCCAGAGAAAGAAACAAATACTGAATGGGCAGAGACCAGGAGCATATAGTGCCATAAAAAACAAAAGAAGAGAGAGGTAGTTAGCAGCATTAGCATTTTATTTTATTTTATTATTATTTTTTTTTAAGATTTATTTTATTGATTTTTGACAGAGAAAAACAGAGACAGAGAGAAGGGGGAGGGCCCAGAGCAGCCTCCATAGTCGACATTAGTTTTCCATATGTTTCACTCCACAGGTGGGCATGGGGCTGCACCGGCAAGAACTGAACTGGGGGCCTCACCACATTCGGGAAGCACACCCCAGTTCAGCATGTGGGTCCGCATGGGCCGGGGTCGGGATTCGATCCTCAGTCCCCGGGGCTTCAAAGCGAGCGCTTAACCCACTGAGCCATCTCAGCTTTCCCAGCATTAGCATTTTAAAGAGATTAGATTAAGGATTTGATAGTTATCAGATTATTGGTATAATTTTAATGGGTCCTATAATTTCAAAGCTGTCCTAAGATAATTAGATCATTTGGAGTTACAGAAAGACTAGCATAAGATTTTGCCTAAAATAAATTTTAAAGTCTAATTTAGTATTTAAATTAATTCTTGAGGTTCCTAGATGTCAAATGTGCTTAAACTGTTGTGAAGGAGAACACTGATGGAAGGTCAATTAAATAAAAATTTTTAAGTTCATTTTTTTATTTCTGAGAAAACATATACGGTATAGTAATCCTTCCTAATCTATGGGGGATATGGTCCAAGAATTCCAGTGGATGACTGAAACTTGATAATACCAAACTATATATGCTTTTCTCCTATATATACGTACCATTCCTTCCTTCCTTCCTTCCTTTTTTCCTTTTTTTTTTTTTTTTTTTTAATTCTTTACCCTTTCTTAAGTCTTTATATATAGTAGTTCCCTCATCCAATTTTGCTGTTTATGGTCAGCCATAGAAAATTCTAGAAATAATTTATAAGGTTTACATTGCACACCTTTCTCAGTAATGTGGTGAAGCGTCCTGCTTCATCCCTCCAGGGCTGTAAATCATCCCTTTGTCTTGTGTGTGCATATTGTGTACACTATCTGCCCGTTAATAGTCACTTTAGTACTGTGCTTGTGTTCAAGTAACCTTTGTTATAATTATTTTGTTTTATTAGTTATTATTAATCTCATACTGTATGTAATATATCAGTTAAACTTTATCAGAGGTATGGATGGGAAAACAGTATATATGTGTCCATGGTTTCAGACATCCACTAGGGGTCTTGAAACATATTCCCTGTGGATGAGGGACGACTACTGTAGGCTCCGTGCTTTCTGGCATAACACGTTGCCATCAATTGAAACATTTTCTGTTCATGTCTTTTTTACCCACAAATTTAAAGCCTTTTGTATCTAAGCACTTGTTACTCACTGTGGCTGTAACTTTTGCCATTTGAAGTTCGATGGCAAAATTAGCACAGATTTCTTTTTCCTTCTTCACAATTTCACAGATGGAAGACTTGTTCTTACTCAAGATCTTAGTAACCTTGGCAAATGATTTTTTTCTTACTAAGTTAAGAACTTTCTTTTTTTTTTACCTAAAGGAAGCAGTTTAAGTTTTTCTGTTTAGCATATCCAAATTGCCAGTATCACTGCTCTTGCAATTTGGGGTCATTATTAAGTAAAATAAGGATTATTAGAACGCAATCACTGTGATAGCACAGCAGTCAATCTGATAACTGAAGACAGCCACTAAGTGACTAACAGATGGGTAGCATACACAGCATGAAAATGGTGGACAAAGATGATTCACGTCCTGGGTGGGACAGAGCTAGACTGCATGAGATTTTATCACCCTGCTCAGAACACAATTTAAAACATGTATTGCTTGTTTCTGGAATTTTTATTTAGTGTTTCCAGACCATGGTTGATTGTGGGTAACTAACCATGGGTAACTGAAACTTGAAAGCAAAACTGCAGATACAGGGGCGGGAGGGAGTAATATATGCATTATAAAAATGTATCACATTGGTATGGCATTTACCATTAAATGGGCAAAGAATATCCTTGAAAAGAGATCTGAGAAATCTAATACCTTTTTTTTTTTTTTTTTTAACTTTTTTTTTTTTTTATCTTTTCACATTTATAGAGAGAAATTATCTTTTTGTCTTCAGTGCATAGTTATTTCTATTTTACTTTTTGACAGATAGAGAGAGAGACAGAGACAGAGACAGTCAGAGAACCAAACTGTGGGAACTCCCCAGTTCAGCACGTGGGTCCTGCCTGGGCCGGAGCCGGGATTCGATCCTCGGTCC
>PVKE010037407.1:0-15914 GCA_004027555.1 Craseonycteris thonglongyai
TCTCTCTCTCTCTCTCTCTCTCTCTCTCTCTCTCTCTCTCTCTCTCTCTGTCAAAAACAATAAATAAATCTTTTTAAAAAAACAAAAAGAAATTATTTGGATATAATCTTTGGTACTGACTATTCTCATATATCATAACCCCTGGGGATTCATCCAAATGGCATGAATCAATAGTTAGCTTCATCTTATTGCTAAATATAGTATTCCAAAGTATTGATGACCCACAGTTTCTTTTAATACTCACCTTTGAAAGGATAGCTGAGCTGATTTCAGGTTTGTGCTAAGAAAAGTCCTTTGAAGATTTTTGTATGAATGTAAGTCTTTCTTTCAGTGGGATAAGTGTCCAAGTGTAGTTACTGAGCTCTATGGTAGTTATATGTTAAGTTTATAAGAAACTGCCAAAATATTACCAAAGTGGCTGTAGGAGTTTACATTCCATCAGCAGTGTATTCTTGATCCAGTTTCTCCACATCCTTGTCAGCATTTGGTGTTGTCACTATTTTATTTTGGTCCCTCCCCCCATGTTGGTTCCACTCTGGTAGTTTCCTTTGAAAACAGGAAGAGAACAGAGTGCTATGAGGTTACTTCAGAAGGGTCACTGTATGGGGCTTAAACAAAGATTTATTATCTCACAGTTCTGGAGGATGGAAGTTCAAGACCAGGGTGCTGGCTGATTTGATCCCTGCTGAGTACTCTCCTCTTGGCTTGCAGACAGCTAGCTGCCTTCTCACTGTGTCCCCATGTGGACTTTCTGAGTGCATTTCACACAGAGGGAGAGAGACTGGGTTTTTCCTTTTTATAAGGTCACAATCTTATCAGATTAGGACCCCACCCTTTGAGCTCGTTTAACCTTAGTTACCTCCTAAAAGCCCTATCTCCAAATACAGTTACACTGGCTATTAGGTCTTCAGCATATGAATGGGAGGCATAATTCAGTCCATAGCAGTCACTTTATCATCTCCTTGCTAACAGAAGCATGAGGGCATTTTTCTCTGATGGTGACTGTAGGAACCTAATGAGGCCCAGGGAGATTTGTGACTCCCATGAGATAGAGCTCCCCTGAGACTAGCTTTCTCCCAACTTTTTCCAGCTCTTGTCCTGATTCAGCTCCAGCCATCTGCTCCTGGTAGACTGTGATTCTCTTTGCCTGACTCTCCAGTGTGCAGAGCATTGGTTGACCCTGTTACCTCAGTTCTCTGATGGATCTAGGAAGAGTTGTTGATTTTCAGTTTATTTAGCTCTCTTCTTGTTGGGAGAATGATAATGATGACTTCCAAATTCTTTACATGCCAGGCCAGTAACCAGAAACAGTATCATGTTTTTAATTTGGATTTCCACATGTTCACTATTAGGACATAGAAGCACAATGGATTTTCATCTATTAATCATGCATCCTGTCACCTTGCTGAACTCAATTATTCTGTGAGTGTTTTCATTGCCTTCAGCTTCTTAAACCCCTGTTCCATCCCTGAGAGAAGTCCCCATATCTCTTCTCGCCTGGCCCCTTGTCCCACATGTAGCTGATGAGAAGTTTCTGCTGTGGTGATGGTCTCAGACCACTCATTGGATGAGTGACTTGTCTTGGCGCCCAGGTTTGGGTGTTTGATTCCATGGTAAGTGTGTGGTAGCCTTCCTTGGGCTTTCTCTTCTCCATCAGGAGGACAATTCATGGATTGATTTAAGATGAACAGTAGACTCTGCATTTGTATGAGGACCAGCTTCTTGTGTAAATTACCCATGTGGGGGCTTCCTGGACCCAGAGAGCTAGCTGCTTGAGCCCTTTCTGTTCCAGCTTATCTCTAGGACACATTCGTCAATGAATTATATGTATCGACTGCTTTCTTTCCCTTAGCTCTTTATTATGAAAAACTAAACACACAGAAAAGTTGAAATGATATACGCTGATCAGCCACATACCACATCCTCAATTTTACAGGTGTTAATTGTCGTATGTGCTTTTAGTTATTTGTTTATATCTGTCTTTGTATTTCTGTGTGTGTGTGTTTTCTGAGCCATTTGAAAGTAAGTTACATACATAATAATACTCTGCTCTTAGATATTTCAGCAGGCATTTCCTGAAAATGAGTGAATTTTCTACCTAACCACAAGTACTGTTATCCCACCTAAGAAACTTAATTGGAATTACTTAATATTACCCAATATTCAGACCATATTCATATTTCTCTGATTATTCAGAATTGTCTTAAATAGTGAATTTTTTGGAACTGGGATCAGTTGAGGTTGACATATTACATTGAACTATCAATGCTATTCCGTATTTACTGCCATAAACAGTCTTTTGATTGTGCTCATGGAGCCTGTGGGTCAGGGATGCAGACAGGGTACAGAGCAGACAGCCCATGTCTGCTCTGTGACATCGGGGTCTTGGTTGGCAAGACTGAAAGCTGGGGTGACCAAGATGGCTGAACTGGACTCATCTGTCCATGGACTCCTGAAGGGATTTTTGTGATGGAGGCATCAGTGTTCTAGGAACATCAGGTAAGGCACAGGCTTCTGACTCCACCTTGGAAATCACTCCATCTCCCCCCCCACCAAGGCCCCACAGAGCTATAGGAAGGGGCATAGCCTCATCTCAGTGGCCAAGTATCCAGGTCACACTGCAGAGCAGATGTGGGATGGGAGAAGTTGTTGGAGGGACACTTTGGAAAATATAGTTGGCTGTGATAATGTCTAATCTTTTTAATCTAGAACACCTGTTCCTCCCCCATGTTGCTGACTTTTTGAAAATGCTTGGCAGTTGTCTTATAGGTCATCCTACATTGTAGGTCTGTCTAACTGTTTCCTGATAGTGTAGTTCGCTCTGGTCTTCTATACCTTGTTTTACTCATAAACTGGAAATTAGGTTTAAGACTTGATCAGATTGAGAGTAAACATATTTAGCACAAATAGCCACTACTTAGGAGACGGCTGCTAACATCTCATTTTGCCTTCTGCTATAAAACCCAGATTAGTGCAAGTTAGAATTAAAGAGGTGACTAACACAAACACCCCCTTGTGCTGTGCCCTGAAGAGGACACAGCGGCACCTGAGTAGGCTCTGGCCAGAGCACATTGCCTGAGTCTAATCATAAGGTAGCATGAGACCAGCCCCAAGTGAGGCACTATGAAAGTGTGTGAAGGGAAGGGACTGTTTGCCAAAAATGTCAGTATCATACAAGATGAAGGCTGTGGAAACATTCCAAGTTTGAGGACACTCAGATGACCTGGCAGATGAAGGCATTGCTGGTTGACTGGCCACAACTGGGCCAGTTTACAAAACTGGAATGTGTGTCATGCATCAGGGTTCATGTCCTGGAGCTAAAACTTCATGGCAGCCACATGAGAGTACCCTCCCCTTCGTAGGAAACCACCTTACGTGTTTGCACACAGAAAATGCCAGCCTCACAGCAGATAGGGAAAATGCTGTCAGTCGCCAGGGAGCCTGGGAAAAGGGTACATGGATGTTCTCTGTACTAGACTTGAAACTGTTCCGTAAGTTTGAAATTATTTACAAACAAATTTAATATCTTTAAATATTAAAGATGAATAGGAGAAAATCAACTAGTGTGTATATACATCAGCACTGAAGGAAGCTTCCATTTTTGGCTATTAATGGAATCAAGGCTGTCCCAGAGGACAAAGGTATATGTGTATTGACAGTGAAAAACAATTTAAATTTTCACAGTAAGATGTTACAAACACAAGAGGGTTCCATACCAGATGTAACTGCCATGAACTTACAATGTGGTGGGAACACCTCTTTACCCTCTCAGTTCTGACATTCTAAGGAAAGAACAAAGTGATGATGATCAATTTACAGAGAAGAAAATGAGAAATAATAACAAGGAAAAAGTGTAGACTTACTAAGTTCGAGTAATCTAAGCTGCATCAACTTTTAGGTTCCTTGATGTTATGTGCTATTAAACCCTCAAAACATTGAAGTGGTTGTTACAGCACAGTGCTGAGGTGTGTACATTGCCAGCGGAAACCAGTGCAGGGTGCACTGTGGAAACACCAAACAGCTGCTCTCCCTGGAGAACTGAGTATTGTGGGGAAAGCAAATCAGCAAACATTTGGCTTTTATGAAGATATGCATGACAATAGCTGGAAATAACTGGAATTTTCATGGTAAAAGACTAGTGGGGAAGCTGGGACGACTCAGCAGGTTAAGCGCTCACTTTGCAGCCCTGGGGACTGAAGATCGAATCGTGGCCCTGGCCCATGTGGACCCATATGCTGAACTGCGATGTGCTTCCCATGCAGGAGGCCCCCAGTTCAGTTCTTGACCCCCCCACCCCTGGTTCGGCCCCTGACTCCAGGGGGCGTGCCTCCCATGTGGGAGGCCCCCAGCCCAGTTCCTGACTTGCAAGGCCCTCGCCCACCTGTGTGGAACAAAACCATATTGAAAACTGATGTACAACCATGGAGACTGCTCTGGGCCCTCCCCTTTTCTCTGTCTCTCTCAAAAAAAATAAAATAAATCTTAAAAAAAAAAAAAGGAAAAGACTAGTGCATTTGCCCATCTAACCAGAGAGCATCTGTTTTTGCATCTGTCTGCTGGGTGGTAGTTATTGAAAAAAAGCAATATATACAATTTAATCCATGCCTGCACCCCATTGAAAGCTACATTTTTGTGTTTAATGACAGAAATCAGGAGATTTTTGAAGAGATTCATTTACCTCAAGGTTAATTAGGGTTTTTTTTTTTTTCCCTCCCTTCGAATTACTTAAAATGTTAGAAATAACCATGGAGAAAATGAGAAAAACATGAAAGGTCTTTAGAACAGTGGTCTGGATGTTCGTTGCATATTACCACAGCTGCTGGTCCAGATGTCTTACTTCTAGGGATGGAGCAGGGTTCACATGCTGACACTCTTGCCATGTGGGCCAGTCCTGCTCTTCACTGGAGGATGCTTAGCACCTCACCCCCTAGCTTATCCCCTGCCCCAGCTGTGGTAAGCAAAACTGTCTCAAGACATTATCATTGTCCCCTAGGAGACAAAAGCATCCCTGGATGAGAGCCACTGAAATGGTCTTAGTTGAGCTCCTGGATTCAAAAATAGCATTTTCATCTCTATTTCATTCCTTTTTGATCTAGAGTCAGAAATGCAAGGATGAATTGTCCCAGCTCAGCCACAGGGTCCTTCAGCTGGGAGAGGAGGCCTCAACCCAGCAGGCCCAAAATGGGAAGAGCTGTGTCACCATTCAGCTGTTAACACAGAGGCTGGAGGAGGCTGCATGCCAGGAAGAGCTGCAGGTAAGGGAAGTAGTAGCCTGTGGGCAGTGATCAGAGCAGGGGGCATGTTAGAGAAGCAGCTTTAAGTGAATCAGGAGTAACCCTAAAGTGCCAGGAGTTGGGCACAGCCCCAGAGGAGTAGTGAAGAACTTAACAAGAAGCCCTGGAAACTATGTGGACTTCAGTAGACTTTGTAAAACCCAGGTATCTAGAAAAAGTAGCAGAAAGGAAATAAATGCTTATGAAAGGATTTATGAAAGGATTCCACATTTTGGAAAAATATGTATCAAAAGCATCAAGAATGTCAGTATCCTCTGACTTCCATGATTCTCCATAGGAGGGAATATTACCTGAGCATTTTGTAAAGACTTAGCTGGAAGGGTTTCATTGTTGCGATATTTGTAAAAGCAGAATAGTTGGAATCAGCTTGAATCATTCATCTATCAAGAATTTACTGCATTAGTCAATAAATTATGGTACAACCGTTAAAAAAACATGTTTTCAAATAATATTTAATGGCTTGGGGAAATCATCAGGGTATAATAAGGAGGAAAGCACAGTCTCCAATGCTATACCAGTCTTATTGGTAGAAGGGCTGATGGATGCACAATGCCAGGTGTGGTCCTTGGGCTGCTGGGATCATGGCTGATTTAAAGTTTTGCTTTTCTGTAACTATCTGAAGTTTATGCATTAAACATTTATCAGACTGCTATTTCTTAAACTTATAAAATTGATTTTTTTTTTTTTTTTAATGAGGGGGACCATATCCAAAAACTTGAACTTGAACTTGAACACATGAATCAGGAATGTCAGAGCCTAAGATTGTCACAGTTACAGCTGAGAGAGAACCTTGAAGAGAACCGAGACCAGGTAGGTGTATGGAAAGGCCTGAGAGGCTGAGTCCCTGCTAGAGAGGAGATCCAACACAGTTCAGTACTGCCTCAACACAATGTAGTACTGACAGGGCTTTGCCAAGACTAGTCCGTCCTAGAGAAGTTTGGCGGCCAGCCGGAAATCATGCAGCTGGTGGGGCACAGACGAGGCCTGGAATTGAAGTCAAGCCTAGTCCAGGGTTGGTTTGACCATGTGAAGAGTGGTGCCTCAGTTTACTCCTGAGGGAAGGTGGCCAGTAAACATGCCTTGGTGTGTGCCTTCTACAGAACGTAAGAGCCAGAGGAAAGCTTTTGGGGGGCCTCTGAGGAGGGGAATCTGTCAGATCTAAGGCAGACAGTCAAGGTCATGAGGCAGAGCAGGCACCAAAAGTACTGATCTCTGCCCATCTCACACATGTTCACATGCCCGCATTGAGGCCCTGAAATTGCACATGCCTGTGGATGTCGCACATGCTGGCTCCTGCCTTCTGTCCTGCTCCCAACATTTATCAAGTGCTCGCCAGACTTGGAAGGTGCAAAGATGAGGAGGAAGGGAGTTCATGGTCAAGGACAAATGAACCTCAGGTTGCTCTAACAGTGTAAGGGGCAGGGATACAGCGGGTAGCTGGAGGAGCCAGGGCTCAAGCGGGAGGAGAGAAGAACAGGTGTGGAAGAGTGGGAGGTGTGCTGAGGGCCCAGTGCAGACACAGATATGGGGTACACTTGATGGGCCAGGGAGGCTACAGGGTTAAAGAGGAGCTGTGGGAGAGTCCACCGCATTGTGGTATGGAAAGGGCCTCTATTGCACATGGCCTCACATCCAGCACCATGCTCACCTGAGTGTGGTACCTGATTGCCTCCCTCTGCTGAGCCTCCTTGACTGGCTCTGGCCCCGCAGCTGGACTTGACTGTGGTTGCCTGGTGTGAGAGGGCATGATGCCCAAGGCCATGGGGGAGTCAGCCTGGGTATAGGACCCCCCAGGGCTGTTGGGACTCCTATAGGCTCTGAGCTTTCCCACTGCAAGCAAGCACTTTTCCAGAGGTGCCTCTGTGTATTTGGGGATTCCCTTCTCTATTTTTAAGTTTAAAAAATTGCCTTGGCCACTTGGAGCCCTTTGAAGCTAAGGAATTGGCCAGTGTCATGGGCAGAAGATACCTCACTTAAGCAGTCGTGCTGCTGTATGAACTGCTTTCTGCTTTGTGATTTAGAGGAGGATTCCCCCCAAAACCTGACAAAAATCCATAGAAGGGAAATAGAGGAGTCTGAGTGTGCTGTGGTGAGAGTAAGCACAGAACCACAAGGGAGGGAACCAGTGTGGTCTTTGGTGATCTGTAAATGGTTCCTAGGAGGACCTTGCAGGTCACAGAGCTGAGCAGGTTGGACAGGTATTATACTAGTAGGGGAGCAGCTTGTGTGAGGCCACAGGAAGTCCCAGTGCTATTTTTGAAAAGCAGGGTGACCAAATCCACCATTCTATTATTCCAGTTTGGATTCAAGGGGAAGACACAGCCCCCACCTCTTAGAGGGGAAGGCTCTCTCTATAGGGCTGGAAAAGCAACCTGGGTCAGCTCCCTCCAGTCTCACTTCCATAAGGAGGGAGGTGAGAACTGGGAGGACTTCAGCTTGTGGGTGCTTATAGGCCATCTGCCTGTGCAGAGAGCCGAAGAGTAGTGCTGCAGTGACCTCCGTGCGGGGTCCGACAGGGGCGTCCATGCAGCAGAGGTTGCTATCAGGAGCCGGAGTTCAGAGCATGGGTGGCCGCAGAAGGTGACAGCGAAGAATGTGGGCCAGTACGTTCAAAGGAAGAGCTTATCACAGGCACAGCTTTTCTTGACTCACTGCACAGAGGCTCTGGCTACATGGAGTTCTGCATCAGACCCAGTGAAGTGCTCTTTATAAATCCTGTTTACTGCAGTGCAGGGAGCAGAGAGGAGGCCTTCTGAGCCCTTCTAGGTGTAAGGGATCCTTAAACACAGTCTCCTGTGTCTGGCAGTGACCTATAGCTCTCAGCAGTCACACAAAGCTGTTATGGCCTTGTCCCTGGTGCAGCTGCATGGAGCCAGCCTGACGCTGAGGCTGGCGCAGTCCCAGCACGCCCAGGAGGTCCGCCAGCTACAGGAGCAGGTGGCTGAGCTGCAGCAGCTGCTGGAAGGGGAACGGCAGGCATCTCAGCAGCTCCGCAAAGAGTGCAGCCTCCAGGAGGAGAAAGGGAAGAGCCTGGAAGCACAGTGGGTGAGTGGGGACAAGGGCCAAAGGGCTCGCTGGTGGTGGCAGGGAGGCTGAGGATCACTGCCCCAGTGCCAAGGGGAAGACAGTCCCAAAACTGACGCAGTTCCATGAAGCTGGCTATACAGCAGGTGTGGGACCCCGATTTTCACTATGGAAAAAGAGGGACTAACTAACATGCTGAGGGAGGACCAGGGAGGGGTGTTGAGGCTCTCCAGGAAGGTGTCTCCTAGCCCTTCAGGGAGCCAACATGAACACTATCAGTTTCCAAATGATATTCCTAATTTAAAAGGGATCTTAAACCCTTACGCAGACTGGGGAAAAAACAAAATTCACCCAAAGACACATAAGGACTACAGAAGTTACTTACTGGGTACACACTGATCCAAATATTGGAGATACAGAAATGAATGACCACATAAGGCAAAAATCTGTACCCTTCTGGAGCCTACATATGCTAGTGGTGGTGGGGAGAAAGGAAATGAAAAGTAAAAAATTAGTAATGTGGATTACATGTCAGATGGTGAAAGCGCTATGGAGCAGGAGACCTTGCAGTTATAAATAGGGTATAGAGAAGGTGCTATTTGAGCCAAGACTCGAAGGTGCTGAGGTGACAAGCTTTCCAGTTCCCTGGAGAAAGGATACTATAGGCAGCAAAAGCAGCATGTGCGATGCCCCTGAGGTGGATATGTTCTCAGAATGTGTAAGCTTAGCAAGGGCCAGAGGATAGGCGGGGAGCAGTGGGCTAAGATTTCAACAAGGTAACAACATAGACTTGGGGGACCTGATGCCTGCTGGACGCTGCACTAAGGGTCTAGAGATGCAGAAATGATCACTGCCACAGAGAGGCAGCAGGACAGTGACTCAAGCATGCACAGCAGAGGTTGTAATCCTGGCAGCTCCACCTCCCAGATGAGTGACCTTGGACCAGTTAATTAATCTCTGTGTGCTCCACTTTCCTCATCTGTAAAATTTGGATACCAATGGTACCCACCTCAAAGCATTATTGAAAGGCATCAGTGAGTGAGCACTTTTAAAGTGCTTGAGTTGTCTGTAGCACGTGTGCAGATTATGTACGTATTTAATTTAAAAGCCTGAGAAGGGAAGCCAGGATGGTTCAGCGGGTTGAGCACGTCTTGTAGCCCCAGAGTTAGTGGATCAAATCCCGGCCCCAACACATGCGGACCCATATGCTGAACTGGGGTGTACCCCCAGTTCGGTTCTCACCAGGGCAAGTCTCCTATGTGGGAGGCCCCTGGTTTGGCTCCTGCCCAGGGCATGCTTCCCATGTGGGAGGCCCCCAACTCGTGGCTCTCTATCTCTCTGTCAAAAACAATAAAAATATATCTTAAAAAACAAAAAAGCCTGAGAAAACAACTTGATCCTGGAATGTCACAAATGTAGTTCATGAGGAAAAATCCAGGGAAGGAGATTATGTGGCAATCAAGAGCCAGAGGGCAGGGGTGCCTTCCTTAGGAAAAAATTAGAGCAAGACTAGAAAAGTGGGTAAAGTTTAATGTTTGTAAGGCATAAATTTTAAGAAAGCATACTCTTTTGTCATTCTGTAGAAATGTTAAGCTTGATAACAAACTATGGTAGAATATTGACAAAACCGAAATTTAATCAAAAATCTTAGAAATATTTAGTAACGGGTTTGCAGTCACTTATGGGCAAAGCAGCCTACTAATTCTCCTTGAACTACAAATAAATCACAGCTTTGTGGCTTATGACAGCATTTTACTATCAGATTTGCACATTTTACCTAATTTCCTTTCTGAAGTAAATAAGCCTGAGATGATTCTTTTTTAAATATAAAATGTTGATTCTGTAGCCTTCTTTTGTGACAGGAAGAACATAAAAAACAGCTTAAAGACACAAAAGAGCGGGTAGAAGAGGTGGAAATGATTTTGAAGAACATGGAAATGCTCCTACAAGAAAAAGTGGGTGAGCTGGGAGCACAGGTGAGTGAGGGGCTCTGTCTGTGCACACTCATATCCTCTTTTGGAACTTTTTTCCTTTTATGGGGGTTCAAGTAGCTGATCCTGGGAGAGACTGCCTTGTCCCAGAACCCCGTGTTCATTTGAAACCAGTGAATCTGGGGCTCTGTCTAAACTTCACTTTGAGGATGTGAATGTAAAAAATTTTTTCAGAAGAATAATAATGGAAAGTAATTAATAGAAAATAGATTTTTATTAAATATATACCCTACCTACACTGTTTGTACATTGCGTTTTTTATCTTTTGTAAATTATTTTAAGATACATTTTTTGAGGTGGTCACAAAACCTCAGAAGGGACATTCATGCATCCATTTGTTCATTCAGTCATTCAGCAGATGGTGACCAAGCACCTGTTATGTATCAATCAAAGCATTGTTGGATATAGACCCTGAGATGAGCCCTCAGGGACCTTACATTCTGGAGGCACAGATAGATGATAGCAAGATAAACGCCTTGAGGTTGTGAGAAGTGCTCTGAAGAAAAGAAAATGGTGATGGGTGGGAGCCATGGGGGACAGTCAGGGGAAAACTCTGAAGAGAGGGCGTGGAAGCAAACTCCTAATGACCCAGCCATGGCAAGGTCCAGCCATGGTCCCAACAGAGGCCAGATTGGTATTTGAGAAGGGAGAATGCTCACTGCCTGAGACTGTGCTGTGCATTGTGCTAAATGCCCACAGCACTCCCAATCACTGGGACAGCTGTCAAAGGGTACCTACAGGTTCTGCATGTTCTGAGGCACATGCTAGAACCCCAAGGAGGAAATGCAGTCCAGGCAGAGTGTCAGTGCAGGCAAATGTCCTTAAATGCAACCAAGCATGGCACATTGAACATCAAAGGAAGGCCATTGAGGAAGTTGTATCTGATGCAAACTGATGGGCAAGTACAGGTAGGCAGGGCCCCCTCAAGTTTAGAAGTTTGCTTTTTATTTTAATTGCAACTAGAAGCCATTGGAAGATTTTAAGTAAGAGCATGATATATGTTTTTTTTAAATAAATCACTCTGGGAAAAAATGAAATAACTTGGGCTGCTATAGGGAGCAAAGAACAAAACAGAACAAAAAGGTCATAGCTTTCCTGATCAACAAAAGCTCAGTCTCACTCAACCAGCACACTAGGTCATTAAGAACTGGTCAGGGGGACAGCAAGCACCAGGGTGAAGGAGACACACAGGAAAAGCAGATCCCAGCTTCTCCAGAACAGTGCTACTGTAGGGCTAGAAGGAATTAGGAGGGTTGTGTGAATCTGTGGAAATATTTATATTACATGGTAATCAAGTGGCTTATCTGAGGTACACTTAGCAAAGCCTCTTGTTCATGAATTATGGTGGGAGGTTTCCAAACTGAGTCACTCTCAGAGGCCTATCCCCCTCCTCGCCTACCTTTTGGGCTTTGCTCCACCATCCACTGACCCTCTCACTGTTCCCTGGTCCTCACTTTTCCTCCCATCTGGCACAGATTCTCAGTGACTCTCCCATACAGTAACTTCCTTGCACACTGTCACCTTGCCATCTCTCACCGGGCCAAATCTCAGTTCTGATTCAGTCCTGTGGCTTTGCCCACCAGCCCAGCCTGCACCCCTTGGCTTGCTTGCCCTACCCCTCCACCCCTCTGCCTTCTAGCACCTCAGCCCTGTCCTCTCTGGTTTCCCTAGAGAATCAGAAGCACCAGCCCAACATAAATGTGCACCCTGCTTCTGCCACACACCCCCAACCTGCCCATGCCACCTCTCCTGGACCAGGGACCCAGATGCCACCCAACATAAACCTTAAGGAGCCCTGGTCCTGCTGCTTCTCTGCTCCTCTTCACAGAAATATCTTCAGAGTTGTCTTTGCACTCACCTACTTGTCCTCATGGTCCACCCCTGCCAGCGGCTCAGGTCCAAGACTTAGGAGTGTGGTGGTCTCCTCCCCCACAACCCACATGCACCGTGTCCCCATCTGGCCACCCCGCTCCACCTTTGAAGTGCACACATTACCCAAGCATTGCTCCCACCCTCATCTTTGTGTCCTGTTTCCTTTCATGTCAGCACAGGAGAGGCAGCAGTCCTTTCTAGTCGCCCTCTGCTCAGAACCTTCCATTCTTCTCAGGCCCTCAGAGTAAAAGGCGGAGTTTCTATAGTGGACTCCCGAGATTCCACAGAACCTCATGCCCTGTGCAGCCAGCATGGCCTCTTAGGTGGCCTCCCCGCAACTGTGCCCTCCAGGCCATTCTGTCACCCACAGCATGCGCCAACCTCCAAGTCTTTGCACTTGTTCCTTCCTCTGCCTAGAATGTTCATGTCCATACAACCTTGTAACTTATTCCCTTGCTTTATTCAGACCTCCATTCAAATGTGCAGGGAAGACCTTTCTGTTTACCCCCAACCAAATTAGGAACCTTCTTTAGCTGTCTGTCCCTTGATGGGTTTTCTCAGCACTTGTTAACCACCTGCCACACTGCATATTTGTGTCCCATCTGTCTCCATTTACTGGAACACGTGCTGTCACTGGGCAGTGCCTGCACAGAAGGATGCTCAGTAACTACTTGTTGAATGAATGAGTGCAGTGTTGACTTACAAAACCCAAGGCCAGGGCCTCTGTGCCTTTGTATTTTGATTGAGGACTCCTGACTAGAGCAGCCTTGTGTCCCCACTGCTGAAGCGCCTATGGCTGTTGTGTGTGGTGACTGCCCCAGTCTGCCAGGGTGAATGCAGTGCCTGTGTACTGGGTGACATGATGGGCCAAGAACCACTGGGATGAACAAAACATTTTTGGCACCCTTGACCATTTTCTTGTTTTACATTGCACTGACTAGTCCTTTTTCGAGTCTGGATTTTAGGCTTATGTCTTCTTTGCATGGTAAAATCAGTTCTCACAAAGTTGACTAGTTTTTTTCTACCACGTAATTCCTCAGATGCTCAATTTCTGCCCACATGCCAAGATGACACAAATTGTCATGGCATCTAATATCTATCAGCTCTGTAAAAACCCCTAAATTATGGTTTAGTGAAGGGGTGGGGGGCAAACTAGTAACAGCATTTCTGCACTTGATTTACGGCAAAGTATTGCTTTCTCCCCTCTCTAGTTTGAGAAGAACACAAAATCTGATTTGCTGCTCAAGGACCTCTATGTGGAGAATGCTCACCTGATGAAAGCACTTCAGGTTACTGAAGAGAAGCAACGAGGGGCTGAGGAAAAGAAACGAATCTTGGAAGAAAAATTTAGAGCTCTCAGCAAACTAATCAGTAAGGTCACTTCAGCATCTCTGTCTGTGTAATGACTGCTGGTTTTCCTGGATTAATTTTGAAAGAGCATCTTTTAAAATGAAGCCACCATGATGCCATAATTTTCTATGGTTCATTGGCCATGCATCCCTGGACTAATAAGCCACACTCTAGGGAGACTATGTTGGAAAAGACTACATTTGTATTAGTAGTCCTGGATAATTTTCTGGTAAAATTCCCAATAGTGCTTCTCATTGGTGAAATCAGATTATGGGGATTCTCAGCAATGAATGACTAAATAAAAATGGCAAAAGAGTTTGATGTGCTGCAGAGATTAAAATACAAAATGAGGACTCTGGATACTTTCACCATTCCTGTCACTGCTTTGGGTTTAAATCATTAGTATTCTCACTGGTGGGTCTATATATATAAATAATCCAAAAAGGCTTCGCTTGCTGTGAATGTTGCCAGTGATAAAGGACAAGGGAGGGGGAAGCCCTTCATAGGCTTGGACAGTGCTTATTTTAGGTCTGTAGTCTCAGGGATGATGGTATTTATTATGAATGCAATTTTCTCATTGAAATGTTATCACACTGGAAATTCTGTTATATGTTTAAAAAAGTATAGTTTTACATCCAAAAGGCACATAAATAATGATCATTTAGTTATCAGAATAACCTACTGCAATATGAAGAGTCACCATTTGCAATAAACATTTTTATTAAAATTGATTCAACTTGGGGATGCCGGGATAGCTCAGCAGGTTGAGCACTTGCCTTGCAATGGCGAGGTCTGGCCCACCCTGGCCTGTTTAAATCTATATGCTGAACTGCAGCACAACTGGTAACCACCAGGATGGCGGAGAACATTCTCACCTCTCATGTGGGAGGCCCCAAGTTTGGTTCTCAACCCACAGGCCCCACATCCACTTGTGTGAAATGAAACTATGTCACAACTAATGGTGTACAACTATGGAAACTGCTCTGGGCCCTCCCCCTTCTCTCTCTCTCACCTCCTCCCAAACAATAAAATAAAATTTTTAAAAATTGACTCAACTTTTAGATGTTTATAATTTTTTAAATTATAAAATATTCCAAACATATAGAAACCTTTTTATAAAAAAAAAAAACACTTGTGTCCATCAACTATATCCTAGAACATTTTAGAGAGAAATGCTTCCCCTTCCTAGAGGCAACTGCTATCCTGCATCTACTGTGTCTCATCCTCTTTTCTTGTACATTTACTGTACATGCTTGTATGAGAAAAACCTTAGAGCACTGTGGCAGTACCCCAAAACTAGAACAGATGAAAAGCTTGGTTCTTGGAAAGGAAGATCCATACTAAGTGATTAATGCACTACATTCCCAATACAAATACAAATGGGTATTTCCTACCGTGATTAACACCTTGTCCCAGGATTGGACAGTTCTAAAGTTTATATGCACAACAAGATAAGCAAATTAAATAATCTGGAAAACTTGGGGTGGTGGGGGGGACAACATCAAATAAGAATTAGTTCTACCAGTTATTAAAATAGCAAGTCTTAATATAGTCTGAGTTACATGGGTGTATACCTTTGTCAAAACTCTTCAAAGGGTACACTTCATTCACTTCTGGCTTCAGCTAGGATTAGAGTAACAATGAGATTGGAT
Organism: Craseonycteris thonglongyai; assembly: GCA_004027555.1. Lineage (NCBI taxonomy): Eukaryota > Metazoa > Chordata > Mammalia > Chiroptera > Craseonycteridae > Craseonycteris > Craseonycteris thonglongyai. Next base: position 15,184 of record PVKE010037407.1, read on the forward strand.
CTGGTAGAGCTGAGTAACACTATGAACCAACTGATGTTTTTCGAAATCAACAGCCAACAATAGCAGCAGGGCACCTGGAACATCTGTCAAGCTAAACCATATTCTGGGCCTTGAAACAAGTCTCAAAAAGTTAAAAGGATCCAAGTCATATAAAGTATGTTCTCTGACCACCATGAAATTAAATTAGAAATCAAGATCAGAATGATATCTGGAAAACTGCAATATTTGGAAATTAAATAACACACTGCCAAATAACAAAGCACAGTAGAAATCAGGAAAACCAAAATTTTATTTATTTATTTTTTAATATTATATTTTATTGTTAAATTTAATGGGGTGACATTGGTTGGTAACAATCAGACAGTTTCCCAATGGACAACTCCACATCACATCACCCATGCATCACATTATGTGCCCAGCTCCCAGAATCCGGTCCCCCTCCAACCCCATATATCTGGTGCCCACTCCCCCCTCCCCACACAACTCTCCCTACCCTCTCCTCACTCCTCTCCAGGTAAACACCAAACCATTGAGTGTGTTCATAATGCTGGTGCCCTCTCCCACCTCCCCTCCCTCTCTCCCTACCCCCTCCTCCCCTTCCCTCACGAAATCACCAACTTATTAGGTGTGTCCATAGATCTCTCTGTCTTTGTAACTTTCAGTTTTATATTCCACCTATAAGAGAGGTCATATTTTTCCAGATTCTTTCATTCTGACTTATTTCGCTTAAT
>PVKE010037408.1:0-15914 GCA_004027555.1 Craseonycteris thonglongyai
TTTACTTTTTGTGGTTTGGGGGTCACTCTATTTTGAGTCCTGCTTTTCCTACCAGTCTCAGTGAGGCTTTCCTTATACGAGATGCTTCCGAAGGTTTATTATTCCCCTGTTTGTGAAATGATGTGATCTGGGGAGGGTGTGTACACAGAGTCCACCTAATCTGCCATCTTCTCTTAATCCTTCATTTTTTCTTATGACTGAGTAATATTCCATTGTGGATATGTACCATATGTTTTCATCCAATCATCTATCAAAAGTAACTTTGCTTGTTTTAATATATATGCCACAATAAATAATGCTGCAATGAACATTGGGTACATATATCTTTACAAAAATTTGTTTTTTATTTATTTGGATAGATTCTCAAAAGAATGATTGTGGAGGATTTGGTAATTCTATTTCTTATTTTTTGAGGAACCTCCATCCTGAGTTTTTCATAGTAGATATACCAATTTACATTCCCACCAGCAGTGTATGAGGGTTTCTTTTTCTCCAAAGCCTCTACAACACTTGGTATTATTTGTCTCTGTGATGATAATAATTCTAAATGGTGTTAGGTAATATCTTATTTTGGTTTTAATTTGCATTTCTCCCATTTCTAGTAAAGTTTAGTATTTTTTCATACATCTCTTAGCTATTTGTATGACTTCTTGGAAGAAGTGTCTATTATGGTCCTTTGATTATTTTTTAATAGGATTGTTTATTTTTGTTGTTGTTGAGTTGTGTTATTTATATATTTTGATATTAGCCCCTTATTGAAGACATTTTGTGGAAATATTTTCTGTTTGTTTGCCTGTGTGTGTGTGTGTGTGTGTGTGTGTTGATGGTTTCATTTGCTGTAAAGTAGCTTCTTACTTTGATAAAATCTCATTCATTTACTATTGATTTCACCTCTCTTGCTTTGAGGTCAAATTCATAAATTCCTTCCTGAACACAAGGTACTTAAGTTTAGTACAGATGTTTTCTTCCACGCATTTCAATCTTTCAGGTCTTATGTTTAGGCCATTGATCCATTTTGAGTTATTTGTTTTGGATATGGTGACAGATTCAATCTAGATTCATTCTTTAGCACATGTTTTTCCAGTTCATTTTGAGTTAATTTTTGTATAAGGTGACAGATTCAATCTAGATTCACCCTTTAGCATGTCTTTCCAATTTTTACAGCACGATTTATGAAATTTTCTTTCTTAATTGGATGTTTTTGACACCTTCATTGAAAATTATCTAACCATATATTATATATGTGAGTTTATTTCTGAGATTTTAATTCCATTCCATTGGTCTGTGTATCTGGTTTTTTTGTTGTTGGGGAAGCCGGGATGGCTCAGTGGGTTGAGCGCTCACTTTGCAGCCCTGAGGACTGATGATCAAATCCCAGCCCCAGCCTGTGCGGACCCATATGCTGAACTGGAGAGTTCCCCTACTTCAGTTTTCTCTCTGTCTCTGTATCTCTCTCTCTCTCTCTCTCTCTGTGTGTCAAAAACAATAAAAAATAAAAAAATAAAAGATTTATTTAAAAAATTATTGTTAAATTCATTGGGGTGACATTGATAGGCAACAATTAGTTTCTGGGTGTACAAATCTACATTATATCACCTATGTATCACATTATGTGCTCACAACCCAGAATCAGCTCTCCCTCCATCACCATATATCTAGTGTCCACTCCCACTCCTCCACCCCACACTCTCCATTCCCTCTCCTCCCCTTCCCTTCAGTAAGCACAAAACTATTGAGTGTGTCCATAAGGCTGGTGCCCTCTCCCTCCTCCCCTCCCCACCCTCCCTCTCCCCTCCTCCCCTTCCCTCAGGTAATCACCAAGCTATTGAGTGTGTCCATAGGTCTTTGTGTTATTGATATTTTCAGTTTTATAATCCACTTATAAGTGAGGTCATATGTTTCCTGATTCTTTCAGTCTTACTTATTTTGCTAAATAAGATGGTCTCAAGGTCCATCCATGTTGTTACAAATGACTGTATTTCATCTTTTCCTATTGCTGAGTAGTATTCCATTGTGTAAATGTACCACATCTTCTTTATCCAATCATCAATCAAAGGGCATTTTGGTTGTTTCCATGTACTGGTTACTGTGAACAGTGCTGCAATAAACATTCCGGTACATACATCTTTACAGATTAAGATTTTTCGGTTTTTTTGGATAGATGCCCAGTAGAGGGATGGCTGGGTCATATGGTAATTCCATTCCTAATATTTTGAGGAATCTTCATACAGCCTTCCATAGTGGTTGTACCAGTTTACATTCCCACCAGCAGTGTATGAGGGTTCTCTTTTGTCCACAGCATCTCCAGTACTTGTTATCCCTTGTCTTGTTCATTATAGCCACTCTAACAGGTGTAAGATGGTATCTCATTGTGGTTTTTATTTGCATCTCCCCAATTGCTAGTGAAGTGGAGCATTTTTTCATATATCTGTTGGCCATATGTATGTCTTCATGAGAGAAGTGTCTGTTAATGTCAACTGCCCATTTGTTAATTGAATTGCCTGTTTTTTTATTGTTGAGTTGTACAAGTTCTTTGTATATTTTTGATATTAGCCCCTTATCAGAGGCATTGTTTGCAAATATGTTTTCGCAGTTGGTTGGTTACCTCTTTGCTTTGTTGATGGTTTCCTTTGCAGTGCAGAAACTTTTTAGCATGATAAGGTCCCATTCATTTATTTGTGCTTTTACTTCCCTTGCCATTGAGGTCAGATTCAAAAAGTCCTCCCGGAACCCCAGGTCTATAAGTTTAGTGCCAATGTTTTCTTCTATGCAATTTATTGTTTCCTTTCTTATTTGGAGGTCTTTAATGTATTTTGAGTTCATTTTGGTATATGGTGAGAGATCGAAGTTCACATTCAGCATTTTGCATATGGTCTTCCATTTTCTGAGCACCATATACTGAAGAGACTTTCTTTTCCCCACTATGTTTTTCACTCCTTTGTCAAAAATAAACTGTCCATATATTTGTGTGTTTATTTCTGGGTTTTCAATTCTGTTCCATTGGTCTGTGTATCTGTTTTTCTGTCAATTCCAAGCTGTTTTGAGTACTGAGGCTTTGTAGTATAAATTAAAATCAAGCAGTGAATGCTCCCAGCTTTATACTTTTTTCTTAGGATAGCTTTGGTGATTTGTGGTCTTTTGTGGTTCCATACAAATTTGAAGATTTTTTTAAAATCTATTTCTTGAAAGAATGACTTCGATTTTGATGGGAATGGCATTGAGTCTGTATATTGCTTTGGTGAATATGGCCATTTAAACTATGTTGATTCTTCCAATCCATGAACATGGCATGTCTTTCCGTTTCTTCGTGTCCTCTTTAATTTCTTTTTACAGTGTCTTATTTTTTTCAGTTTATAAGTCCTTCACATTCTTTGTTAGATTTATTCCTAGGTATTTCATTTTTTTTGTTTGCAATGGCAAAGGGATTGAATCTTCTCATCTCTCTCTCTCTGAAGTTTCATTGTTGGCATATAAAAATGTAGTTGATTTTGAGACATTGATTTTATAGCCTGCGAATTTAGTGTATTTGTCTATTATTTGTAATAGATTTGTGATAATCTTTAGGGTTTTCTATATAAAGCATCATGTCCATCTATAAAGAGTGATAGTTTAACTTCTCTCCCAATTCTAATACATTTTATTCCTTTCTTTTTTGTGTTTGCTCTGGCTAGAACTTCCAGAACTATGTTGAATAGCTGTGGTGACAGGGGGCATCCCTGTCTTTTTCCTGATTTTAGGAAAAAAGGCTTCAGCTTTCCACATTCAGTATAATATTTGCTGAGGGTTTGTCATATATGGCCTTTATTATGTTGAGGTACTTTTCTTCAATTCTCATTTTATTCAGTTTGTTTTTTTTTTATCATAAATGGGTGTTGTATCTTGTCCAATGCTTTTTCTGCATCAATTGAGATAATCATGTAGTTTTTATTCTTTGTTTTTGATTTATGTGCTGAATGACAATTTATTTGCTTATGTCCAACCATCCTTGTCCCCCTGGGATGAATCCCACTTGGTCATGGTGAATAATCTTTTTAATGCATTGTTGTATTCTGTTAGCTAAAATTTTATTTAAGATTTTTGCATCAGTGTTCATCAGGGAGAGTGGCCTATAGTTATCATTTTTGGTATTGTCTTTTCTGGGTTTTGGTATTAGGGAGATATTAGCTTCATAGAATGATTAGGGTAGTATTGTCTCCTCTTGAATTTTCTGGAGTAGTTTGAGGAGTATGGGCATTAGTGCTTCTTTGAATAATTGGTAAAACTCATTGGAAAAACCATCTGGTCCAGGCCTCTTGCATTTGGGCAGATTTTGGATAGTTGTTTCAAGTTCAGTAATGTTGATTAGTCTATTTAGGTTATCCAAATATTCTTGGTTCAGTTTAGGTAAACTATATGTTTTTAGAAATTTGTCCATTTCCTCTAGATTGTCAAATTTGGTGGCATAGAGTCTTTTATGATAATCTCTTATGATTGTTTATATTTCTGCAGTATCAGTTGTGATCTCTCCCCTATCATCCCATATTCTGGAAATATGAGATTTTTCTCTGTGCCCTTTAGTGAGCCCAGTCAGTGTCTTGTCAATTTTATTGATTTTTTTCAAAGAACCAGCTCTTTGTGGCATTAATTTTATCTATTATTTTTCTGTTCTGAATTTCATTAAGTTCTGCTTTAATTTTTATTATTTTTTTTTGCTGCTGCTAGCTTTGGGGTACCGCTGTTTGTTTGTTTTTTTCTAGTTCTATAAGATGAGATGTGAGGGTGTTTACTTGTAGTTTTTCTTGTTTCTTGAGATAGGCCTATAATGATATAAATTTTCCTCTTATTACTGCTTTTGCTGTCTCCAAGAAATTTTGGTACGTCGTGTTTTCATTGTCATTCCTTTCTACAAATTTTCTAATCTCTTGTTTTATTTGCTCTTTGATCCAGTCATTTATTTTTTATATTTTTTTATTTTTTTAACTGAACTGGGGACCTCACCGCATTCGGGAAGCACACCCCAGTTCAGCATGTGGGACCGCCTGGGCCGGAGCCTGGATTCGATCCTCACTCCTTGGGTCTTCCATGCAAGCACTTAACCCGCTGAGCCATCCTGGCTTTCCCTCCAGTCATTTTTTAATAGCATGTTGTTCAATCTCCACATATATGTGGTTCTCTCTGCAATTGATCTTTTGCAATTGATCTCTAGTTTCAATGCTTTCTGGTCTGAGAATATACTTGGTATGATTTGAATGTTCTTATATTTGCTGAGGTTGGATTTAACTCCCAGGATATGGTCTACTCTTGCAAATGTTCCATGTGCACTAGAGTAAAATATATAGCCCTGTGTTTCAGGATGGAACATCCAATAAATGTCAATTATGTCCATTTCCTGTAATGTATCATTTAAAGCTGCGATTTCCTTATTTATTTTCTGATTGGATGATTTGTCCAATGTTGTCAGGGGGATGTTTAAATCCCCTACTAAATTTATAATTGTATTTTTGTCAAATTCTATTATTAGATCTGTTAGTAGTTGCTTTATAAATTTTGGTGCTTCCTGATTGGGGGCATATATATTGATGAGTGTCACGTTTTCTTGGTGTATTGTGTATTTTATCAAAATGAAATGTCCATCTTTATGTCTTTTTTTTTTTATCCTGATGTCTATTTCATCAGAAATCAGTATGGCCACTCCAGCTTTTCTCTGACTGCCATTTGCCTGGGGTATTGTTTTCATTCCTTTTACCCTGAGTCTAAGTTTGTCTCTGTGGCTGAGGTGTGTCTCTTGTAGGCAGCATATGGTTGGGTTTTGTTTCTTAATCCAGTCTGCTGCCCTGTGAGTCTTTATTGGTGAATTCATTCCATTTACATTCAGGGTGATGATTGATATATGAGGATATCCTGTATCCATTTCTTTCTTCCTTTTTATTTTTTTGTTGTGCCAACTTTTCTCCATTTATTTTGATTTTTTGATTCAGGCCAAATATCCTCCTTCAGTATTTCTTGGAGTGCCAGGATTGAGCTGGAGAATTCCCTCAGCTTCTGTACATTTGAAAAGACCCTAATTCCTCCTTCATATCTGAAGTTTAATTTTACTGGATAGTTAATTCTTGGCTGTAAATTTATCTCTTTAATATTTTGAAGATTGGGCTCCACTCCCTCCTGGCTTACAGAGTTTCTGCTGAGAAGTCTGGTTAGAGCCTGATAGGTTTTTCTTTGAAAGTTATATTTTGTTTTTTCTCTGGCAGCCTTGAGGATTCTTTCTTTGTCTTTGGTTTTTGTCATCTTTAGAACAATGTGCCCTGGAGAAGATCTGCTAGGGTCTAGGTAGCTAGGGCTCCTGTTTTTTTCTTGAATTTGGGTTTCTAGTTCTTTCCAGAGGGTAGAAAAATTCTCATCTGAGAATATTTCATCCTGTTTCCTTCTGGTACCCCTATTATTCTAATATTGCTCTTGCTGATGGAGTCAGAGAGTTCTTTTTTTTTTTTTTCAAATTGTTTGTATTGTTTTCTACAGAGAGAGAGAAAGAGAGAGAGAGAGAGTGATACAGAGACAGAGAGAGAACTGAACTGTGGGAACTGCCCAGTTCAGCACATGGGTGTTCGAGGACCGGGGCTGGGATTCGATCCTCGGTCCCCGGAACTTCAAAGTGAACGCTTAACCCACTGAGCCATCCCGGCTTCCCCATTAGAGAGTTCTTGTAGGACTCTTTCATTTCTCTTGATTATCATTTCCCTTTCTTTATCCCTCTGTGAAATTTCCATGTTTCTATCTTTGATTTCACTAATTCTTTCTTCTAGCTGGTCAGCCCTGTTTCTTATGCTGGTTAATTCTTTTTTCAGCTCTCCCATTATGCCTTTCATTTCGAAGAGTTCCTTTCAGTTCTGCTCTACCTTTTCAATTTTATTGATAAAGTACTCATTTTGCTGGGAAAATTTCTTGTTGAGGTCATTTAACTGTGTCTGTGTACTTTGCCAGCATTGAGTGAGCTCTCTGAGTGTCTTGAGTATTACAGCCCTGAATTCTGTTTCACTTAGATTTGATTCCAAGTTTGCAAGCTCATTTACTAAAGAATGTCCACGATCTTCTGAAGGGGCTTTGGATTCTGAGGTGTGCATTGTATTTGATGTTTTGTTTTTGTTTTTTACTTTTGGCATGAGTATGTTTTTTCTCTGGGAGTTTGCCTATCAGATTGACTTCTCTTTATTTTTTCTTATGGGCTCATTTGTGGGAGGAGAAATTTTGGGGAGAAGGTTGAAGGAAGCAGTTGGTTTCTTTGTTCTGAGGTTGCTTTTCGGGTTGCTGTTAAGCTGTTAGAAGGCAGGGTTGTGAAGGTGTGGGCAGCGGGTGGGAGCATGTGAATAGAAGCTGGGGTGGGCCGGAGATACAATAGCAGATTCCTCTTTCAGCAGGGGAGCTGGTGGTTCAGTGTGGGCAGGGGACACAGCTTCTTGTGTTTTTTTCCCCTGTGTTCAGCTGGTTTTACTTTAATCACGTATTTGAGACAGGCCCACTGGGTGGCGGTGGGGCAGTGGTGTGGGCCAGGGCTTGGCATAGGCCCATTTGGCTGCAGGGGCATGGGCACAGCTACAGCCCATTTAGTGGTGCCGCAGCAGCAGTGGTGTGGGTGGGGGCTTAGCAGAGGCCCAGTCAACTGCACGGGCTGGGGCACAGCTGGGGTCCAGTCAGTGGTACAGTGGTGGCACACATCAGCAGCTTGGCTGGTGGCTCCACTGGGTATCTAAGTCCTCTGCTCTGCTCAAGCTGCTTTCACTTGAAGTGCATCTAATTCAGCTGAGCAAGTTGCCTCTGTGGGCTAGCGACCAGGACCCCTGGGCTGTGAATGGCGGGTCCACTGGGTCCCAGTCCTTGCTGCTGCCCTCACTCCAAGAGCCCTATCTTCAGAATGTGCTCCCTCACAGTCAACTGTAGGAGCTCATCTGTGTCTCCTCTGTAAATCAGGGGTGCCGAGCTGCTGTGGGCTGGTGCCCTGCTCTCTCCCCACCCACCTGGGAAGTGCAGCCTTCCTACTCCACAGTCCCTGTTTCACCTCAGGCTCTATGATCTGATTAGGGCACTGTGTGCCACCCCTTTAGTTGAAATGTTAAATTGTCCAGTCTTGTGGGGCTTCCACTCTCCTCAGGTCTCAGCTCCAAGCCTGCCCTCGATCTAGCTCCACTGTGACCAGAGTCCCCCTATCCCCTTTTGTTTTTTCCAGCCGGGGGTTGTGCTCTGTGTCCCTGTCCCCGAACTGCTCCTTCTCCTTCCCTCTCCCACTCTCCCCTTTTTCTTCTAACCTTAAGTGTTCTGTGTTGTGTGGTTCTCTCATTTGAGGGTGCTTCTCAGGGTTTCCCCTGTGGATTTCCCTTTGTTCATAAGTCCCTTCCCAGGTAGGTTTCGGGGTTCCCCTCTTATGCTGCCATCTTTTTCCGACCTCTACCAAATTTTTAATGAAGATTCAATACTACACTTATAAAACCCTTTAATAATTTTTAGGAGAAAACATGCTTTCTACCTTATTTTACAAGGCCAATATTTTCTTAAGTAGGAGACTACACACATAAAATAAAATTATAGGCCAATATCACTGATAAACACAGATGCAAAAATTCTAAGCAAAATATTAGCAAACTGAGTACACTAATATGTTGAAATAATAATACACACAATTAGGTTGGAATTATTTCAGAGACACAAGAATGGTCCAATATCTGATAATTAATAATTGCAAATTAGGAAAATAAAAAGATCATCTCAATTGGTGCAGCAATAAATTCTGACAAAATTCTATGCAAATCATAATAAAAACACTCAATAAGGGGATCCCAGGATAGCTCAGTAGTTGAGCGCTTGCTTCATAATCACAAAATCCAGGGTTCAGTTCCTTGCTTCTGCCTGTGCAAGCCATATACTGAACTGTGGCATAACTGGTAACTGCTGTGATGACTTGGCAGCATAAGTTCTTGCCTCCAATGTGGGACACCCCTGGTTTTGTTCCTGTCCTGCATGGTCCCACATCCAACTTTGTGGAATGAAACCATGTGACAAGTAATGATTTACAACTATGAAGACTGCTCTGGGCTCTCCCCACTCTCTATATATCTCTTTCTCTCTCTTTCCTCTTCACTCAAAAAATAAAACAACTTAATTAAAAAACACACTCAATAAAATGTGTATAAAAGTCTTTCAACATAAAAAACGTCTATATATGACAAACCTGGAATTAACATTATACTAAAAAATGAAAAACAAGGATTCCTACTCTCATCACTTTCATTTAACATTGTATTGGAAGTTTTAGCCAGAGCAATTAAGCAAGAAACAATGAAGAAAACTCATCCATATTAGACAGAAAGAAGGAAAACTGTCACGATTTGAAGATGACATGCTTTCATGTGTAGAAAATCCTAAGGCATCCTTTTAAAAACTATTAGAAATAATAACAATTTCAGTAAAATTTCAGGGTACTAAATTAATATACAAAAAAATTGTTTCCTTTATATACACCAATCACATATTGTTAGAATGTGAAATTAAGAAAACAATCTCAATTACAACTGCAAAAACAACAAAAAATGCCTAAGGATATATTTAACAAAAATGGTAGAAATCTGTACGCTGAAAAATACAAGTCATAGTTGAAAGTAATTTAAGAAGACACAAAGATATGGAAAAATGCTCCACAGATATATTAATAGTTTGGAAGAGCTAACATTTGAAAAATATCAAAATTACCATAAAAATCTAAAGCTTCAATATAATTGCTATCAAAATTCTAATGGCCTTTTTCAAAGTAATATTAAAAAAACCCTCAAATTTGTATGAAACCATAAGAGCCCAAGCAATACTTAAAAACAAACAAACAAAAAATAAAAAGCCAGAAATATCACACTTTCTGTTTTCAAACCATACTACAGAGCTATAATAATCAAAACAGTATGCTACTGGAAGAGAAACATGAAAAGAAGTAGAACATAATTGAAAGCCTCAAATAAATCGAAATATATATGGACAATTAATGTATGATAATGGGGTCAAGAATATAAAATGGAAAAAGAAAAATTTTTCAATAAATGGTATTGGAACAACTAGTCAGCCATATTGCAAAAGAATGAACCTAGATGATTATCTTACACAATAGAATAGAGTTTTAGTTAACCAGTACTTATGGAGATTGCTATATGATAGATAAATATACCTGATACTCTCAAGCAACCAGCAAAACAATAAAAAAAATTGTATTCTGGTTGTTTGAGAGTTTTTCTGGTTGCTTGAGTTCTGGTTATATAAGAGTATATTGTATATAGAAATCAACTCAGAATGGATTAAACAACCTACAGAATTGGAAAAAAATATATATTTTCAAATTACACATTTAATTAGGGTTTAATATACAAAATATATAAAGAACACACACACAACTGAAAAACAAAACCAAACAACCCAATTTAAAATTAAGCAGAGTATGAAATGTCTGTTTATGTCTTCTGCCCATTTTTTAAAAAGATTTTATTGTTTTTGACAGAGAGAGACAGAGAGAAGGGAGAGGGCCCGGAGTGGTCTGCACATTTGTACAATGTCAGATTTTGACACAGTTTCATTCCACAGGTGGGCATGGGGCCTTTCAGGGTAGGAACTGGGGCAGGGTCCTCCTGAATGGGAAGTGTGCTCCCAAAAGCCGGGGGCCTCCTACATGAGAGGCACCCCCCAGGCAGAAGCTGAACCGGGGGTCTCCCACATGGGAAGCACACTCCAGTGGGAACTGAACTGGAGTGGGTAGCACACCCCAGTTCAACATCTGGGTCTGCATGGGCTGGAACAAAGGTCAAGACTCAATCTTTGGACCCTGGGGCTGCAATACAAGTGCTTAACCCACTGAGCCATCCCAGCTCGCCTTTCTGCCCATTTTTCAATTGGATTGTTTTTATTGTTGTTGAGCTGTACAAATTCTTTATATATTTTAGCTATTAGTCACTTATCAGAGGCATTGTTTGTAAATATTTTCTCCCAGTTGGTTGGTTGCCTGTTTGCTTTGTTGATGGATTCTTTTGCTGTTCAGAAGCTTTTTATTTTTGCTTTTACTTCCATTGCCTTTGAGGTCAAGTTCATAAAGTCCTGCCTGAACACAATGTCTATAATTTTAGTACCAATGTTTTCTTCCATACAGTTTATTGTTTTGGGTCTTAGTGGTGAACACACATTGTAAAACATATAAAAAGTACCATAAAATTGCACAGCTGGAACCTATGTAATTTTTACTAACTAATGTCACCCTAATAAATTTAACAATAAAAAATAAATAAAAATAAATTTTAAAAGGTGCTTGAAATATAAAAAATAAAGTAAAATGAAATAAAATTGAGCAGAGGGTATAAATAGGCATTTTTCCAAAAAAGGCAAACAAATGCTTGAAGGCACATAAAAAAGCTTTCAATTGCACTAATTATTAGGGAAATGCAAATCAAAACTGTCATGAAGTATCACCTCGTACCTCTTAGGATGGCTATTATCAAAGACAAAAAATAACAAATGTTGGAGAGAAAGTGGAGAAGATGGAATCTTTATGCACTGTTGGGGCATTGTAAATTAATGTAGCCACTGTGGAGAACAGTAAAAAGTTTTATTCAAAAATTTAGGTAATTATCACATGATCCAGCTCTTCAAGTTCTGCTTATTCTGAATGAACACATCAGCAGTAAGAAGATTAAAATTGTAATTTAAAAAATTCTCAAAAAACAAGAGTATTAAAAAATTAAAAAAAAACCATTAATTCTAAAAGATACATGCACTGTTTTGTTAATAAAAACATTACTAATAATAGCAAAGATATCAGGGAAGCCAGGATGTATAGCAACTTAAGCGCTCTCTTTGCAGCCCTGGAGACTGAGGATTGAATACCGGCCCCGGTCCCATGAGGCACCATATGCTGAACTGAAGTGTGCTTCCCATGTGGAAGGTCCCCCAGTTCAGCTTTCACTCCCCAGTTTGACCCCTGGCTCAAGGAAGTGTGTCTCCCATGAGTGAGCACCCCAGCCCAGTTCTGGCCCTGCACATCCCCAGCCTACCTGTGTGTAAATGAAACCACGTAGAAAACTGGTGATGTACAACTATGGAGACTGCTCTGGGCCCTCCTCCTTCTCTCTGTTTCTGTCTCTGTCAAAGACAATAAAATAAATCTTTAAAAAATAAAAGCAGGGAAAGGTGGGATGGCTCAGCGGGTGAAGCGCTCGCTTTGAAGCCCCGAGGACTGAGGATCGAATCCTGGCTCTGGCCCAGGCGGACCCACATGCTGAACTGGGGTGTGCTTCCCGAATGCGGTGAGGCATCCAGTTTAGTTCAAAAACAAAAAAAAACAAACAAAAAACAAACAATAAAAAAATAAAACAAATTTAAATTTAAAAAACAATAATAATAATAGCAAAGATGCGGATATAGCCACAGTGGTGATTTCTACTAAGCCATAAAAAAACAAAACAAAAAAAAAAACAACTCTTACCATCAGCCACAACATGGATGTACCTTGAAGGCATTAGTCTTCTTTTTTTAAGATTTATTTTTTTATTGTTTGGGGAAAGAAAGATAGAGACAGAGAACAGGGAGAAGCCCAGAGTAGTCTTTATAGGTGTATATAGTTTGTTGTGACATAGTTTCATTTCACACAGGTGGCTGTGAGGCTGTGCAGGGTGGAAACAAAACTGGAGGCCTCCTGCATGGCAGGTAAGAACCTTTGCTGCCATCTTGGTGCTTACAAGTTGTGCCATAGTTCAGCATATGTGTTTGCAAAGGCAAGGGCCAGAATTTGATCCCATTGACCTGATAGTTGCAAGGCAAGCACTCAACCTGCTCATCTATCCTGGCATCTCCTTGAAGGTATTATTCTAAATTAAGTCAGTCAGATAGAGAAAGCCAAATACTGTATGATTTCACCTGTATGTAGAAAATAAAAACAAAGCTACACAAATGAACAAGGACAAAAATTTATAGACACAAACAACAGTGTAGTGGTTAACAAAGCGAAATGAAGTGGGTGGAGAGCAAAACGGGTAAGTGGGATCAATGGTGGTGAGCATGCTGTAGTATATACTGATGTTAAATTATAATGTTGTACACTGAAGTTTATAAAACTCTATAAACCAGTGTTAGAAAATATTTTCCGGGGAAGCCGGGATGGTTCAGTGGGTTAAGCGTTCACTTTGCACTGCCGGGGACCGGGGATCGAATCCCGGCCCCGGCCCGTGCGGAACCATATGCTGAGCTGGGAGCTCCCCCAGTTCAGTTTTCTCTGTGTCTCTGTATCTCTCTCTCTCTCTCTCTCTCTCTCTCTCTCTCTCTGTCAAAAATAAATAAATAAATAAATAAATAAAAAGAAAATCATTTGAGTTTAAAAAAAAAAAGAAAATATTTTCCAACTCATTTTGCAAGTTTAGCACTACTCTAATAGCAAAGCAATATAAGGACATGCAACTCCCCCAAACTATAAAGCAAAGCAATATAGGGACATTACAACACCCCCAAACTAATATTTCTGATAAATACAACAACAAAAATGCCAACCAATGTCACCCCAATAAATTTAACAATAAAAACATTCAACAAACCAAACTCAATAGCACATTTAAATAATCATACATGATAATCAAGTATCATTTATCCCTGGTACACAAGAATGGTTAAGCATAAACAGATCAATAAATGTGATATATCATATTAAAAGAATGAGAGGTAAAAATCATGATTATCTGAATAGATGTAAGGAAGCCATTTGACAGCATACAACATCCTATATTATAAAACAGGAACAAAAAACAAAAAAGTAAAAACACCACTAGAAAATTGTGCACAGAACAAATGTAATAAACACAATTAACGCCATATATGCCCAAGATCACAATTAACATCATACTCAACATTTAAAGTTCAAGCCTTTTCCTCTAAGATCCTCTAAGTTATGTTATCACTCATGTAACTCCTATTTAACATAGTACTGTAAGTACTAACAAGAACAATCAAGAAAAAATAAATAAATAAAAGCATCCAATTAGTAAAGAAAAATAAAATTGTTTATGCAGATGATTTGATATTATTTACAGATAATTCTTCAGATTCTACCAAAAACTGTTATTATGAATCAACACATTTAATAAAGTTGTAGAACATAAAATTGACAGAGAATATAGTTTTACTTTCATATGGTAAAAATGAAATGTAGAAATAAAGAAAACTATCATATTTATAAGATCATCAAAAACTATAAAACACTTCATAATAAATTATGCAAAGTAAATATCAGATATGTACATTGAAAGCTACAAGACTTGGATAAAAAATTGACAAATGCATGAATAAAAAATATCTCATGTTCATGAGTTAAAATAATATTGTTAAATGTCTATACCTCAAAGCATACATTTTTTATTCAATTTCTAATGAAAGTTTTCACAGAAATATAAAAAAATAATCTTTTAATGGAACCACAAAGACCTGGAATAATCAGTACAACCTTCAGAAATAACAAAATCATAGGTACATATTTTCTGAACTCAAGGTATATTAAAAACAGTTTTTTTCATATGCCTGTTGTGCATTTGTATGTCTTAGTGGGGGAGTGTCTGTTTCAGTCTTCTGTCAATTTTTCAATTAGATTACTTGTTTTTCTTGTTGGTGTTGTATGAGTTCTTTATATATTTTAGATATCAGCCCCTTATCAGAGGCATTGTTTGCAAATATTTTCTTCCAATTGGTTGGTTGCCTTTTTGCTTTGTTGGTGGTTCCTTTTGTTGTACAGAAGCTTATTAGTTTGATAAAGTCCCATTCATTTATTTTTGCTTTTACTTCTCTTGTCTTTGAGGCCAGGTTCATAAAGTCATCCCTGAAGCTAAGGTCTATTAATTTAATACTGATGTTTTCTTCTACATATTTTATTGTTTTTGGTCTATCTGCATTTATCAATAGCACACATTTCCCTAGATATGTTCCAACTAAAATTAAAAGCTGACTCTGAGTGGTGCATGCATACTATATCACATTGATGAAGTACTGTAGAATTATATACCCAGAACCTATGTATATTTACTAAGCAACGTTACCCTAATATGTTTAACAATATAAATAAATATTAAATAAATAAAACAAAAAGATTGTAATCAAAACAGCATTGCACTTACTTAAAAATAGATGTAAATACCAATGAATAGAACTGAGACTCCAGAAATAAATTCTTTCATATAAGATCAACTAATATTTGACAAAGAAGTTGAGAATACCCAATAAGGAAAGAACAGTTTTTTCAATAAATAATACTGGGAAAACTATATGGCCACATGCAGAAGAATACAAAGAAACCACTATCGTACAAAACCTACAATAAAGTTGCAAGAACAAACTCACCAGCCTAGAATTCTGTACCCTACAAAATCATCCTTCAAAAGTGTAAAAGAATTAAAGAGTTCCTCGAGTAAATAAAAACAGATGGATTTTTTAATTAAAAATTATTTTTGCCAATAGACCTGACTTGCAAAAATTGAAAGAAAAAAAAGAGTTCTTTAAATAGAGAAAAATGATATAGATCAGAAACTTGGATAAACATAAAGAATGGAAGAACTTCACAGAAGAACAAAACAACTGTACTACTATGGCAGGATTTAAACAGTGGGGACAGTTGTGCATATGTTGGTATATCAGAACTCTGTATTTTCTTCTCAATTATTATGAGAACCTAAAACTGCTTTAAGAAATAAAGAGGAGAGAGCAAGATGGCGGCATGAGAGGAGAACCCAGACACCTACCTGGGAAGGGACTTACGAACAAAAAGGAACCCACAGGGGAAACCCTGAGAAGCACCCTCAACTGAGAGAACCACACAACGCAGAACAACACACAAAGGTTAGAGGAAAAAGGGGAGAGCGGGAGAGGGAGGGAGAAGGAGCAGTTTGGGG
>PVKE010037409.1:0-15911 GCA_004027555.1 Craseonycteris thonglongyai
GATGTGGTCCTCCAACCTTTTTTTGACACCAGGGACCAGTTTTGTGGAAGACAGTTTTTCTACCAATGGGGCTGTGGTGGGTGGTTTCAGGATAATTCAAGGACATTACCTTTATTGCATACTTTATTTCTATTATTATTACACTGTAATATATAATGAAATATTATACAGCTAATCTAATGCTGCCACTAATCTGACAGCAGGTGGAGTTCAGGTGGTAATGCAAGCAATGGGGGGCAGCTGTAAATACAGATGAAGCTTCACTTGTGCACCTACTGTTCACCTCTTGCTGTGTAACCAAGTTCCTAATAGACCATGGACAGGTACCAATCTGTGGCCTGGGGACTGGGGACCCTTGGTTTCAGAGGATTGCCTTCTAGGATTGGAAAGAGATTTACATTTATACATTGATTACGTACAGTTCCTTGCCCATAGATGGACTAGGTGGTCACCCTCTGATGACAGCTTAAAAACAAATCTTCAAAAATTCCTCACCTTGTGGCAAAAATTTCCACCAGTAACGAAACAAACAAACAAAAAGCCCATGTACTTGAGTTTGTGTACTGACCTCCCAGGAATCCTCCTAAAGTGCAAATGCCTTTGGGAGAACAGGTAAGTCTACTTTTATTATTTAGGCTTGGTGATAGAGAAGTCTCTGATAATGAGTTACTGTTCTGGGAAGCAAAGCAGAAGATAACGAAGGGATGAAACATTGTAGCTGGCAATCTTTTTGCAGGGCATCACAAGTTGATTAAGGGCAGCATCACAACAGAGCATTGGGAAAGCCACCTGGCTGCACTGAGGTTGTTTAGGTCCGAGAAAGAGCAACACGGAAGAGGTGTGTGGGAAGACTGATTTTATGTGCCCTGAAGATCCACTTTGGATAACTTCATTGGAGCTAGATGTGCCCTGAATCAGCTTTGTTATTCCTAACAGACTTATTGGACTGTCAGAGGGATGTTCAGCTTGACGTTGTTGAAGTTCAGCGGCTCAGGAGCTTAGGACTCAGTGTCAGGTTCAAGGGCTGACTTCACTATTTAATGCTCCTCCGCCCCCTGAGGCAAATTGGTAACCTCTTGCAGCCTCTGCTCCCAATCTATGAAAAGGGATCGTACAATAGAGCCTCGACACTGGAGGAGGAGGCTTCACAGAGCCTTCAAAAACCCTCACCTTTGGAAAGTCTGTTCCATTGTAACATTACCTCTCAAATTGTAATAAACTGAAACAGTAAAATGTTTAATGAACATGTTTTAAATAGTTTATTGATATAGAATATAATTTGATAAGATTTAATATACATATACATCTGTGAAATCATCACTACAATCAGATAATGAACATACGCATTATCCCCCAAAGTTTTCTGATATCCTTTTGTAATTTCTTGCTACCAACCTTGCCCCTCACACTCCACCCCATCCAAACATCATTAAAATTTAAGTTCACTCCTGGGTTAGAATTAATCTGTTTGACATCAAGTAGTCAACAAGGTGCACCAGAATGTGGGAGTTGAGCAATTGGCCAAATTCACTCCATTTTTAAGTGCTTCTTTGCTACATTATATTGCTGTAGCACAAACAACATAAATAGGTAGCTCAGCAAAATTCAAAATTAATCTATGCTATGTAACATCAATGATGCTTGTGACTACCTAGTTGCAACTAACAAAATCTAGAAATGCTAGTAGTCTATTACTCATTTCATCAGTTGTTTTCAGGACAAATGTCATAATGTATGTGAATGTTCCTCATAAATTATAATGAGCTGTACTAACAAAAGGCACAATTTTTATTGTGCAAGTCATTATGTTTCCCATGTGGTCCTAGAGCTGTATGCATGTGAATCTTTGGAAGTGCACACAACTTCTTTGAGAACAGTAGTCATCATTAATTAGACATCTTTGTATAGGCTCCACAGTGATTACTAACATGATAGACTGCTTTGCACTGGCTTTGAGAAAACAAAACTGCAATGATGATGGAGGGACTCTTTTAGGAATTTTGAGACATAGAGTATAGTATGCATAGGTCATAATTTAAATAATACTTGGTCTAATAATACCAGACCAGAACGTATGGTAAACAAAGTCGACCATGAGCATTTTCCCATTCTACTCTCTCTCTCTCTGTTAATTCTTAGGGAATATATTCAGAATTTGAAAAGCCCTCTTTCCCTGTGATACTTGTATAGAGGTAGTGTTACTCATGATATTAAGTACCAGGAAGGTACCATGAGAGTTTATCAGCTCCAATTAAATATAATCAGGGGAGCTGCAGAGTGTGTGCTGTCATGGAGTGAAGCATTTCTCAGTTTAAAGGTAAGGTCAAGCCCACATACAACATTAATTGTATTACAAGGCGTTCTCACTGACCTAAAAAACTAACACTTATGAAGTACAGAAGTTCCTTCTCAGTCATCAGAGTTTGGATTCTGAAAACTCTTGTAATTAGGATAGACAATTCACAGTTCAGGTATCTCTGGGAAAAGGATTAGGGGACTGAAAATTCACCCAAGGGCAAGTATATTTTCTAAAGTCTTTATTAATATACATTTAAGCATATAGATAATTTAAAAAGATAAAATAGAAAAAAGAAAGTAAAATACCTTAAAATAAAGGGTGTCCCAAAATTCACGCAAGATTTGAATTTTGTGTCATTTGTGCAGTAAAGTGTTGCCAACGAGAAAAAAAAAGACAGCGTGACAGCTGACAGTTCAGGGTTATTAACAATGGAGCGCTACCTGAAAGAACGATGCATTTTCATTGTTGAGCAATAAAAATTTACAATTTTTAATTATAAACCTGTGTTTTCTTTCAAAATTACTTCTTGCATGAATTTTGAGACACCCAATAGAATTGTTTGTAAAATTGTGATGATGGACACTATACTATACTTTTCAATTTGGCTTCCATGCACAACTTCCAAGAAGATGCCCAGGGGAAAGAAGAGTGGGGGTGGATTATAATTGGAACGAGAAATCTTTAGTATCCTCCTCCTTCATCTCCTGCGTGGTCACACTGCAAGGTTCATTCTGGAAGGTGACTTTTGTGCTTGTGGCTTCAGCAGGTCAGGCACCCTCACAGCAGACGTGGTGCTGTGTGAAGCGCTTGAGGCTCCTGAGTGAGCGTTCTCTCCTCCTTTGTGAAGAAAATCGATTGAGCAGGCCCAGTCGTTTTCAGAGCTCTTTGCTCTCTTTATCTGTTGTACTCAGTTCTTTAGACTCAGTCCTTTTAGGGTTTTGCTTTTACATGTGTTTAAAGTAAAGTCTTTAAGTGCTACATTTTAATCAATTGATTTTTTTGGAAAATACTTTGTTTTCCTTCCAGTATTTTCTGAGAAAAGCTGCCTGTCTCCTTTGCTAGTCACTGGGAAGGATTAATGGGCAGATGCCTCTCTAACATGATGTCTGCACTGTCTCTATATTGTTACCATAGGTGAGCGGGTTGAGGTGACAAGGGGAGCAATTTAAATACCCTTTTTCAGAGATCAAATACATGGTGAGGGAAAGCAACTAGACTTTAAGTGGTGAGCACACAGGAGAGTATATAGTTGTATTATAAAGTTGTACACGTAAAATTTAATACTGTTATTAACCAGTGTTATACCCAATACATTTAATTAAAAAGGAACTTTTTCAGAAATAATAATAAAAATTTTTATTTTTTCCAGAATGAGTCCCTTCCAGGACTTATAAAATAATAATAGAGCATTTGTTTCAGCATTTACCCTGTACCAAGCCCTCTTCTCAATTCTTTCATGCATTATAACTTTTTTTTTTTTTTTTGACAGAGAGACAGACAGAGAGAGACAGAGAGAAGGGAGAGGCCCCAGAGCAGTCTTCATAGTTATACGTCATCAGTTTTCCATATAGTTTCACTCCACAGGTGGGCACAGGGCTGCACTAGGCAGGAACTGGGCTGGGAGCCTCCCACATAGGCCCCGGCAAGAACTGAACTGGGGGTATAGCCCAGCTCAGCATGTGGGTCCACATGGGTTGGGCCTGGGATTCGATCCTCGGTCTCCAGGACCGCAAAGTGAGTGTTTAACCCGCTGAGCCATCCTAGCTACCCCCATTATCTCTTTTAATAGTGTATCTGTTGAATGAGGCAGATGTTGCCATTATCTCCATTTTACATGTGAAGAAGAGGAATAACAAAGAGGAAGAGTAAATTGCTCAGGATTATTTACTAAGTAGGTCATTTAACTGATGCTCTTTCTCTTAAAATAATCAAAATTTACTAATGGAGGCAGGCCCTAACAGTAACAGATAAAGGAAATAGTTTCCAACATCTCTCAAAGGAATCTAGACTTTTTTGCAGATTTACTTCTGTATGTTTTTTCTACGTGGATTATGGATTGTCAAACAAAAAGGCTCTGATTCCAGACCCTTCACTTGTTAACCTATCAGGCTGCTCCCTCACGTATCATCATTGAAGTCCTCCTCTCGCTGTCACACACCTCACCTCCATGTAACTCCCCAGCCTTGCCCGGTAGCAGCATCTCACAGAGCTGCCATAGCACCCTGGAGCGAGTATTATAGAGTTATCCGTATTCATGAGAGGGCATAAAAAATAATCTATGGTCTAGGGAGATGCACACAGAAGAATGAGAGTAGAGGTGAGGGCCCTGTAGACCTGTCTGGTTCCATAAGATTCTTTTATAGAACAACTTTACATTGATTTAGAGTGACTTTTGTGTGACAATCCATAATCCCCGTAGAAAAAGCATACAGAAGTAAATCTGCAAAAAAGTCTAGATTCCTTTGAGAGATGTTGGAAACTATTTCCTTTATCTGTTACTGTTAGGGCCTGCCTCCATTAGTAAATTTTGATTATTTTAAGAGAAAGAGCATCAGTTAAATAACCTACTCTGGGATCTACCACTTTTTGCAGCTGACCCTGGACCCACTTGGACCATCCTAGGTTGTAGAGCAATTATAATAATAGGTTCATTCCTGGCTTCATATAACATGTCATTGTTTTATTTCTTCTTTTGTCTCATTTTTTTCTTACTAACCTTGTCATTCTTTACATACCATACAAAGCCTCTGGAATCCATTCTTTTCACAAGGTAAGTGAATAAATAAACTTTCTGTTTCATAGCTCTTTTGGAGAATAAATAAGCTAATAAGAAAGTGGTTTTGAAATGGTGAAATGCTATATAAATGCAGATTATTGGTACTCTCCATCCTTGAATGTCTTTTCCTCCCAATTTGTGCCTAAAATTTTTTCTCTTTTCCCAATTATTCTATATTTGTTTGGATTCTAACTAACATCATTTTTTCTGGGCATAAATGTTGCTTGTCCTATGATTTACATGATTTTGATTGTGTGAGTGTGTGTATGTATGTGTGTTCATGTGCATTGTTCTTTGACCTCCCCATTATTATAATATTTTTTTCTGGGAGTTCTGTCTCCTTTAATCCCTCATTCTGTCTTCACTTTCTGGCATAATCTAAGTTATCTTCTGATCTTTCTCCTTTGGCTTTCATAAAAGAAGAAAGATCAGAGTTGCTTAATGACATTTTAACCATTTTATCTCCATTCATTTATAGGAAAGAAACCATTACTTATTTTCTGTGATCAGAATATAATCAGGTTTTTACCCTTTGGCGATTCAATATTTTCGGGAAATTGCTCTGTTTGTGAGCCTTTCACAGAAGAATGCATCTCAGTTGGCACAATTTTTTGATAAAAGAACCTCGCAGGATGATATAGGTTGAGAAAGTACACTTATCAGCACACTTTGCCTTTTATCTTTCATGATTTTCCAGGGTAAAGTAACATATTGGGTCATTTAAATCTCAAAGGGAATGAACAGACAGGCCATTCCACATAGAGGATCAGAAATTGAGATTACTCTATTATTTCTTTGTGGTAAAATGTTTAAAAATGATGGAGATATTTTTATAATTTTATTTTGTATTCTCTTAATAAACACAAGGGTACTCCTTAGACAGTATTCCAGGAACTTGAGTGTGGAAAAACATAAATACAATAATAAACAATAATAAATAATATTGTTATTATTTTAATATTTTAATAATATTGTTATAAATAAACAATAATAAAGAAAACAATAATAAAATACAATGTTAATGAAATCAGGTATACTTGAATTTAGTAAGAAAGCCAAACAGAAGTTTCTAACTAAAATTTTAAAAGCTTTATTAAGTCATGAATTTATTCTCCTGTGATGATTCAAACATAATAAGACAGGTAAGCAGGAAGGAACAATGCTGGGAATATATTCAAAATTTTAACCACGGAGGCTTCTCAGAAGTATCTGACCTGCCTTATGGACAGATTTGAGACCATGTCTGCCCCTTTCTCTCAAGGCCACAGTCAGTGTGGGCATAAATCTCTTTTTAATGTGATGACAGAAATCTGGTTCTCAAGGGTTTAAGAGGATTAACTTTTATCACGTGTTCATATTCACCTAGGTTAATTGATGTTTAGACAAAGCTAATCTCGTTAATAGAATTGTTCGACCCTTTATAGAATGAGGATGCTGAGAACTTGTAGAGTGGAGCACTTTGGAGTTTAAACAGCCCCTGGCCTGTTTAGAAGGTCTCAGTGTTGCAGGTGCGTCTTACAGAGAGGGGTTCTTGCTCCAACATACCTTCTTATCATGTGCTATTTTTTCCCTTGAGATGGTGAATGGTGAGGGTCATGGGACACGTCCATTACCACTGGATGAAATGCTAGAGGCACAGGACCTGCCACATCTGCCCACCCTTTCAGGACATCAGAGAGACGACATCCACAACAGAGGTGCTTGGGCATTGGGCTGGTTTCATGCTGTCCCCGATTGGATGGGTAAGACATGGTATCAGCTAAGGAGGAAAAAAGGCATGTTATGGAGACTAGAGACAGAAACTGGAAGCCCTCCCTACCACTTAGCTCTGTGACCTTGCAAGAAACTTGATCTTTAAACTCTTATTTTCTCATCTGTAAAATGCAGATCCTAGTAGAACCAACTCCTGGAGTGTAGTAAAGAATCAATTAAGAAATTAAATAAGACCCTAGGAAAGTGCCAGGTGGTCAGTAAAAATTCACAAATGGAAGTTATTACTATTATATAATTTGACCATTCTGTCTTTTTTGGTTCTTTTGGTGTGAGGTCCTGGCTTTCACTAATATAGTCCTATGCTGTTGACTTAAAAATAGTTAGAAATGGCTCTTCCCTTAGGGCTAATAGAGTCCATAACACCAGAATTTTACATACCTCTTATAAAAGTATACACATTCACATACACACATACATATATGTGTGTTTGTGTATATGTATATATATCATATATTTAATATTCTAACATCTATTATCTATCATATATCTGTATCTAAATCATTTATATCTATATCTAATCTATGATCTATCTATCCATCTATCAATCATCTATCTATCTACCTATCTATCTAATCATCACCTATTGTCTAATATTTTTTCTAGTAGTGAAATGTCTGGGCCTGGTCTCTTTAACTGTAAGCTTGGGGAGACACTGACTTGGGACTCAAATGAACCATTAGGTTAGAACTCAATTACAGGCACTTGAGGGCCTCTCCCAGGCTTACTTATTTGTGTATCATGATTTCTGAAAGCTTTTGCCTCTCACTGGCCTTGCCTCTGATGTGACTAGCTAGAGGAAGGGATTCACAGTTTAGGTGTTCTTCCAGGATGAAACAGGTGAGTCATGAGGCAAAACTGAGTTAGGTCTTGAGAGGAGGCTACTTAGGATAGAACAATAGCTGGGGCAAATGACTCCACACTCTGCTTATGGACTCAGAGAGGTTTCTTCACTGAGGTGGGCTTGGTACGTGGAAAGGAGGGCAGATTCACCAGAGTAGGTAGACCAGATGCCTCCCTGTGATGAAACAGGGCCCCAAGGGGACTAACTGCTGGCTGGGGTGTGTGAGTCTACGAGTGAGAAAAGGCAGGCTGGAGAGTCATAGGGTGGAAAGAAAGAAAGTTGGAATGAAGAGCACATTCTGTGAGGAGCAGGGGCTGAAGAAGACCTCTGCCCTGGATGGCTCCTCAAGGTTGGGGGAGTCAGTCATGCAGAGTGTTCTGTACTCTTGTTTGGACCTTGAGAACAACTCCCAGGAAATGGGTCTCTTTTTATTCAGTTGTAGGAGTCTCTAGTCTAGTGGCTTTCTCAGCAGGGACACAAATATTAGTTCCCCCTCCCTCTCCCCATACCCAGAGCTCTTTACCTTATTGTGTGCTATGAACATTATAATCATATTAAGTCTTTTACTTGTGAGACCATGCTATTGTGCACATTACAATAACAGTAAATCTGGCTTAACATTGGTTATGCCCACAGGGTCCCTAATGCCTTGGTAAATCCCTTCTCCATTATGCTTTTTGTTTTCTTCTTCCCTAATTTTTGAAGCAAGGTGGTTATATCAAGGACTCCAGTATTACTTGGAAACTCAATTTTCTTTAAGCGTTCATACAATTACAGCTGATGTCATTTAGTGAATTTTTTTTTTCTCCTGAAAATGAGTATTTGCTATGGAATTGAATAATAGATAACCACTAAGATATTCATGATAAGTGTAGGGAGAAGCTGTCTAACTGAATGAATGATTGCTCTTTCTCTGCTCTCTGCCTCCCCAAATGAAGAACTGGGTTCTGTATTTTGTAAAACATGAACCTGACTTTGAGAACTTGATTGGAACAGGAGTGAGCCCCGGAGCTGAGGCTCAGACTCGGTCTCTCCCGGGACTTGCTCACTAGCAGGCTTAATCGTCTAAGACAGAGGTGGGCCGGAAAAACAAATGCAGCGGAGTGAGGACAATGCTGACCCACATATCAGAGCAGAGGGAGGGAAGAAAGAGTCTTTATTTTCTCATCCTTTTCTAAGGCCACATTCAAATCTGCCCTGAAGTACCGTGATAATGGCACTGAATTCAAGTAACCAATTCCATTTTCTTTTGCTTCAGGTAGCTTGAATTATGAGTTTTATTTCTGTTATTTGCTACCGAAACAACCTTAATAAGTTGAGTAAATATTTCATGTACAACGGCCTTGACCACTGTTGTCTGCTTGGGTGGGAGGGAGGGTGGGATGGGGTGGGGATGAGTTTCTTCTCCCTCATTTTACATTGTCCCACTTACCTTAAAGCCTGTGCTTAAAGGTGTTTTTCTCTTGAAGTTGCTTTCGAGAAGAAAATGCTGTGACCTTGAGTTCCTCTAAGGAATTGGCCCTGAGATTTGTGAAACCTAAGAAAAACAACAGCTTTCTTTTCAAAATGTTAATGTTCCTCTTGTTGTGAGAGCTGGATGCTTGATTGCACCTTTGGGGGCCAACAGTTCTCATGTTTTGGAAAAACACCCTATAGGTTTTGCAAAGCTAAAGCCCAGATTTGAAGTTGGAAAGGGGACAAGGAGAAGCTGAATGGCGCAATGTGGTTAGGTCAAAGGTTGTCGTCCTCACGGGTAAAATAGCGTCTCTGAGATTATGTGTGAGAAGAGTCTGGCCTGTGATGACAGGGAAGGAAAAAGCTGGCTTTACTTTTTGTTTGTGTTTTTTCCTACCCTAGCCAGTGCGAAGGCCACAGCCCCTAATGTCCACCAGGTTTGAATTTCAGGTCTGCCATTGTTATCAGTCAGGACTCAGGAAGGGGACAAGGGAATTTAATAGAAAGAATCACTAATTAAGCACAAAGTTGCTAACTCCGTGACTAAAAGGCTTTCACAGAGGTTACAACAGAAAGAAGCAGCTATTATCTCTATGGCCCAGGGAACCAAGAGGAGAGGTTGTAGTCGTTCAAATTTAAATCATTGAAGGAGAGGCCCCATGGAGATAACTGAGACAGCTGAGGCAGGCCACTGCCTGGTGGGCACTGGGTCTCAGAGTTAGAAGGAGGGGCCCCAGGCCCAGGTGTCGTAGGAGGAGAGCTGGTTGCCTTGTGTTGGCTTCTTAGGAGGTGGGAGCAAAAGAGGAAGGTGGTTCTGCAAACAGTGTGTGTGTGTGTGTGTGTTTGTGTGTGTGTGTGTGTGTGTGCATGCTCACAAGTGTGCCAGTTATAACTCATATGCCTTCTCCAAGTTTTCAGCCCAAGTGTGTTGTATGGAAGTGATAACCTGATCTCAGCTCATATGCATGAAAGCAATGCATGATGAAGAAACATCACCTGAGAAGGCTGGTACTGAGATGGCTAGACCCGGGTAAGGTGACCAGATTTTAACATTGGTAAAGCGGGACACCATTGACTGGGGGGGTGGGGGGGTGGTTCTTGATTAAAAATTTGGTCTATCTCCCACCGTTTCCTAGCTTGTCGTGCATTCTTTCAAAAAATCGAGACTTTTTTAAAACGCCGCGGGACATGGGACAAATTGTTAAAAATCGGGACTGTCCCGCCAAAAGCGGGACGTCTGGTCACCTTAGGCTAGAGGTGAACTGTGGAGCAGTGTGGATGAGAAATAGGTCCACATGCAGACCATGCAGACCAGGTCAAATGGGACCCATTTCTGAGAGTAAAACACGGCATAGGGACTCCCAGAAATATAATGGGGAGAAGAACTCTGCCAAATGAAGTTGGGTGGGGAGGACTTAGCCTTTTGTTTTTATGAAATAACTCATTAGTTAATAAAGGAGTCAGTAAGATATTATGACCACTTTTCAAGAGCATTTAAGAAACTAGGGTATTTATGCACAATTTAATAAGAAAATATTAGAGTAAGATTCTAGAGTTAAATATAAATCTGTTTCATGTAAAGCAAGCCATAAATCTCTGGGATTATCTCTTACCTCAGGCAGTAATTATTTGCATTTGTAACCAATAAAAATCAAAAGTTAAGTAACTTTACTATGTGTAAAAGTTTAATCTATAGTAAAAAATGAGATGAGCTAAAAATATTTCCCTAGGCAATCCTTGGGTGTCCTTTGACTCCATCTGACATCGAAAGGATATGCCTGCCACCCATCTTTTTGCTTTAATTTCAAGCTCTGAGTAAATTTCCAGATATTCTTTAGGCATAAAAAAAAAAGGTCTGACCTTGAAGGCTTCTCTGGAGGCTTCACGTAAGTTTGGATGGCAGCTCCATTGGAAGCCACCTAGGCTGTGTTCAGTCTTGGGTTCTCGGCAATCTTCTGTTGTCCACCCTGTTATTCTTGGGCTTTTCTCATTGCTTGGAGCCCACTCAATCTACCCGTCCTGGGTCCCTGCTTTATGTCCAGTTTGTTTGATTAGTTTCATAAGGACTAGCTATCCTGACTTTGGTTTTAAATAAATTGACAGGTAATGACTTAAAATTGCTGCCTTTGGCTATTATTCACTTCCCAAACCACTTCTCCATTTTATTATTTATAAGTGCAATATGTATGATCTATGGGTACATATTAAACACATAGGTGAATATAGTATATAAATAAATATGTGTGTGTGTCTAGATAAAAAAGTTCATAAGGTTAAAAATTGGACCAAGATATAAAAATTCAGTGTGTAGTAACTAAAATATTAATAAGTAATATAGCAGAAGATGTCACTAGATAATCTAACAGGCATCCCAGTGTCGTTTCCCTTGCTGACCCCGACTATTTGCATATTTTTGTTGACTGCTTAGGTCCTCAGCCTATTTCTGGAAACCTTATAGAGATTCCACATCTCATTTTAATAAATTCAATTAGTAAATATCTGCCAAGTGAGCTAGAATGGGTTTTGCTCTTTTTAATCAAGAATGCTGATTTCTATCAAAGATTACCAAATGACTTGATTTTGTGACTTACAGCCACTCCTAGTGATCCATGAGGAAATTAAAAAGCAGGACACGTTCCAGGAGAGTAAAGATAAACAAAAGGAAAAAAGACAGAGATTTTACAAGTCATACACAAGGAGAGTTCTACAACAGGCTATTAAATAAATGGTTTGCAATGCTTAGAAAAGAAAGCGGCCATCCTGAGGAGCCCCTGTAGATTCATTCAGAAGTCCGGTCAAATGAACCTTCTTGCTTTTATTTGTATATTTTTAATAGTAATTTCTTGCTTGTCAGGTTGTTTATTATTTACTTAAATTAAAACAAAAACTGTGTATGAAGTCTTAATGAAAGTACTTAAGTTGATCATAATGGAAAAAAATTACCTTTTATATTTTCTCTCAAGATACTTTGTGCATATAACAGAATAAACTAGACTAGGATTATAGACGCAAGTAGGAGATTTCAAAGGCTGTTTTACTTTCATTTTAAGTGTGATTTGAAGCCACCACAAAAGATGTCTACCCTTGCAATAGAACTGCAGAAAGGAGAAGAGTATATTACTCATCATGAAAACTGATATTATTGTTTTGATATTATTGTATTGATATTACTGTTTTCATTAATTTGCACTTTCTATTGATAAAGACAAGTATGAAGGAATTTTACCAATGATAGGGAAAATGCTAATACAATAGACTCTCAGTTAACTGGAACTCAAGCAATTGACAAAACTCTCAAGCAGCTGGTGCAAAAAATCTGGTTGCTTGAAAATGCCAGGTACATTAATCCAGCATCTACTAATCCCCATGGGTGTTGTTTAACTGGCAGTCTACTGTATAATGTTATGCAAAAAGTAAGGGACACACAAAAATTTACCTGTATACAATGATTTCAATGGGATAAAAAAATTACCCAGAAGAAAACATGATTAACTTTGGGTTGCAGAAATATATAAATATATATATATATATATATATAACCTGTATCATTTTTATTATTGGAATTAAAGTCAAAACAAAAAAAAAAGAGGCTTGGGGCATTTTGATAGAAGGGAAAATATGAAATGTATTAACAGTACTATTTTAATAAATTCAGGAAGGAAGAGACAATTTTTCTGTAATTGAATTCTATGGGAATTTTTAGATGTGGAATTTCATAACAAGGAAGTAAATGTCATCTCCAGTGCCTCCCATGTCATGTGCAGATATAGACTTATATTTGAGGTAAAATTATTAGTATTATTAAAATAATTATAATTAGGATAATTTATGTTATTGTTTCTTGTAATGGCCTTTCACGAAAACCAAGTGTATGATATGAACAGCAAAGCCAGGGAAGCTTAACTCTGGGAGGAACCACACTCCCAACAATAAGTAGATTTTGTGTGGCTAACCTGGTCCAAGAATACATCCTAGAGAATAATTGACTTAATGAAGGTCACAGAATATGTTAATGGCAGGGCTGTAATTAGACCTTATGACTTGATTTTACAGCCTGGCAATGCTTCCCATCCTCCTGCCTCGCCCCAAAGAGAAAACATGTAGCCCACTTCAGTTCCAAGCTCACCATTTATCATTGACTTGGATCCCTTACCCCAAATGTCCTTCCAATGTATACTCACCCACTTTTTGCCCCTGGCATCCAATTACTTTTTTAATTTCAAACCCTATCTTTCTTTGGATGAATATGTGCTTGTGTGTATGCATGTGTGTGTACTTGCATGTTTGTATAAGGCTTGAAGACAGTAAGACATATTCTACCTCTAGATTTTAGCCATAATAGACTAAACTGCAAACACTTGTCCTTTAATGATTAATGGAGAGAAATTCTAGTATAACTGATGGGAAATTTATAAGATGCTTTTAATATAATTAAAAATAATGTCTCCATTGGCTTTTAACTTTTCTCCAAGCCTAGTATTTGGCTTCTTTCCAGAACTAACACAGTTCATCCAGCAAGTGGAGAATACATTTTTAAGAAAAAGAAAAAAATCTTTTCATCTTTGAATTTATACTTGATTGACTAGAATGTGGTTTGTGAAATTTAATATGAAGTTACTATATTATGATAGAATCACTGGATTGCTTGCTCCTAGTAATATTTTCATAAAATTATGGAATGTTTTTAGAACAGAGAAAAATAACTAGGTTTACTTAAACGTGTCTCATTTTACAGATCACAACACTGAATCTAGAGGGATTATACCATAGTAAACCACTAATCTTGTGTTTTTTCTTTTTTCTCCTCATTCTTTTATTTGAAAAATAATTTTTGAGCACCTGTTATGTATCAGATTGTGTAGTAGCTTTTAAAGAGTTAATTCATAGCCTCAATAAATAATAAACCAGGGGAGGTATAGCATTTATTAATAAACATTTATCGTAGTGTACATTGCATTATATTATAGTTATGTTCCTAGAGTTACAAAAGATGAGGAAATAGTTTGCCTAGGTGGTCAGGAAATATTTTTTAGAATGAAAAATGGTGTTTCTGAACATTGACAGATGAGTGGGAATACATCAGCTTTAGAAACAAGGGAAGAGTATTCAAGTCAAAGAAAAATGGGAGGCACAGGATAGAAGTATGCAGAACTGTGTTTATTTGGAGGATGCCAAGGACTGGCTTAATTTTTAAGGAGTGGTTGAAGTTAAGATTGAATAGATAATCTCTGATATAGTTGGGAAAGGCTTTATAGAGCCACACTAAGTTGTATAAGCTTTACTCTATAGGTAGTGGAAAGCTATCACATAATGTTAAGCAAGAAAATGACATTCTATACTTTCACGTGGGTCCATATTTGAGGAGAATACCTGGTAGCCCTGGGAGAATGGACTGCAGGGAGGCAAGTTCAGATGAAAATGATAAAGTAATATATTAACTAGGCCAATGAGGCTGTATTTTACAAAGAAAGGGGAGATATTTATGAGGTTAGAATTAGTGGGACTTTATGATGACTGTTCGGAATGCGAGACAGGCTGCAGCCAAGGAGGAAAACAAAGTTTCCTGTTTCAAATAAAAGTCATGGTGATGCCATATAAATAAGGTATGAAATTCATGAAAAGAGGGGCTGGGAAAGAGTTTGCATGTAGTGTTAGAGATATTCAGATCACCCATGATGGAACATGTAAAGTGAAGACATAGAAAATAATGGAATATCTGTGTCTTATGCTTAGAAGAAAAGTCTGGGCTGGTATTATCGATTCTGGCATCTTAAAAGTTGGTGCAAGTTGGAGCTAAGGAGAGAGAATAGAGAAAGAAGAGAAGTCTAAGAACAAATGCTGGGGCAGACCATATTTAAGTGATGAAGGGGAGAGGGAAAATAGTGTAAGACCTGGTTAGAAATGACTGTGTGGCAGAAAGAGGACAAAGAGAACAGTGTTGTGGAAATCGTGTTACTTATGATGCTTTCAGCTACATTTAACAGTCAAACTCAAAAATGACTATAATGATAAAGTGGATTTATCTGCTCATGTAACAAAACAAAATCTCCAGAGATAAGCAGAGCAGAAAACAGATGGTTTAGTCACAAATCCAGCTCTGTTTTCTTCTGATTCTCTCAGAAATGCCCTCCTCCTGGTGTTGGTTTATTACTAGACTGCTGGATAAATGGCTGTATCAGTTCTACACTTCTTATCCAAAAGTAAGGAAACTCCTTTTCCCCCAATTCTTATCAATCTTGCTCTTCCATTTTATGGGCTTGATATACCAATTCTTGAGCCAATTTCCCAGGTTAGTGAAAATCAATATGTTGATTGTATTAGGCTTGGATTTCTGAACTGATCATTAGCATATAAGAAGCAGAGATTGAGCCCTCTTTTGTCTTAACAAAGTGCAAGGCTTTTAACAAAAAGGGTGAGGTTGAATGGGTGTTAGGCAGATGTAAAGCCGAAGTAAGAGAGAATGTCACAATAAAGGAGTGGTCATTCATAACAAAAATTTCAGCTCAAGTAGGATGAGTGTTATAAAGAAATCATCAAAGTGTCAATTATATGGTCGTTGGTGATCTTTGGGTGAGAGCATTTTGAAAGAGGTTGGATAGCTCTTGAAGAATACTCATTGAAGGAGTATGGCAGCAAAGAAGAGAGATATAGAGCTACAGGGGCTGTTATTTTTTAATTCCGTGAAGCATGCAGATTTGTTAGAAAACATTACTATATTTTATTGATCAGTTTGTACCACTCACTCCTTTCTATGTTGAAAAGAAGGA